>OAMR01000183.1:320538-334549 GCA_900205405.1 Echinochloa crus-galli | reverse complement strand
CTGCGCGCGGGCGGAGGGGGTGGTAGGCCGGGAAGGGGATTTGATCGCGATTCGATTCGAGGATTCGATAGAGCAAGTTGAGAGAGAGGCCGGGGCGGATATATGCGGTGGGGATGGGGGCCTCGGCGTCCGGGGTTCCTTGGGGACGAAGCGCAGAGCGCCGAGCACGCACCTCCTCAGGCGATGGTTTCCTTTTTTTTTTCCGTTTCCGCGAAGCCGTGGGGAGTTTCGAAACGTCCGGGGGCAGGAATTTTGTCCGCGTTCGAGTCGTGGCGTGGCGTGGCGTGGCGTATCGTACAAAAGGGGGCAGGAAATGAGGGGGAAATCGAGTGGATTTCGGTCGGGTCTGCATGGGACTGCGGCTCGCTCGGTACGGGGCATCGTCCTCGTGCTTGCGACGGGCTACGGCCTGCGCCGCGCCGAGGTCTTCGTTTTCTTATAGGGAAATTGTGTTGCTCTCGTATGGTTTCTAGAAGGTGGCGGGACGATTTGCATTTTCTTTGGGGGCGAAAAGGGGGTGCAGGGTACAATTTTTGTAGCCGTGCGCTTTTACTGTTTATTATGTGATCGTAGGCAATGTGGTATCTGATTCCACTTTTCGATCGCCTAATGGCTCGAGTGTAAATAGCTCAATTTTTCGGTGGTGCTAGCACAAGTCCGTCACTCCGTCTTGGTTGATCGATGAGCACTTGAGCAGGTTGATTATTCGTGAAAGGGGAAAAGATGACCGTGTTGAGGATTCAACGTCAGGAGCTAACAAGAGAAACCACGACGCGATGGCAGAAAAATGGAAGTCTCGTAAACCGATGAGTCATATAGTTTTAAAATTGACCAAATTTTATACATAAAATTGTTAACATCTATTTTTATCAAATAGATTTAGTATAAAAATATATTCTATAATTATTTAAATTATAAATATTAGTATTACCTATATTAATTTGGTCAAACTTGCAATTATCTGACTTGAAACTTGTATTTATAATATTTTAATTATAAATATTAGTATTTAACATCTATTTTAATGTCATGAATGGAAGGAGTATGACAGAAGATGGCAGTTTTAACTTGAAAGCTGCATGGTGTGGTCCACACATGCTTTTGAAAGTTGGCTGGTGTTTGTGAGCTCGATTGGTTGGATTCCAATTTTTGCCCAATCAAATCCATGTCTTGTCAAAATCAGGGCTTGACAAAATAAGGGTATGCCAAAGTTAAGGCAAAAAAATTTAGGTATTCAATTGGTTTGATGTCAAAATATGACAACCAATAAGTTTTGTCCCAACGTTCTTTCAAGAAATTTATAGTTAGTAGACATGGTTTTGGCTATAGTGCCAATTTCTTGGCAGTAAATCAAATAGAAGCCAAAATTTCTTTACATGACTGTATTTTGATTTGGCAAACTTTGGTACCAAGCAAGCAAGCTCTGTGTTTCGCCTGTCAATTTGTCTTGGGCCATAACAAAACATTACAAATTTCGATGGCTATTCTTCCCACCCGAGCCGCTAGCTTATCCACGCCCCTTTCCTGCAAAGCGGATCCCAAGCTTGTGTGGAGTCAGGATCCGGACGGGAACCTGTCCATCTCAGGCCGGTATCCCGATATGCTTGGAGAACAATGATAAACCAATCATACACTACCAGCATCCCTCCCGGGCTCCCGGAGTCAAAGCTCACATGTTGCGCACTCGATTTTCTTCCCCGTTTTAAAACGTCCCACGTACAGGGGAAAGTTTTTTTTTTAGAATGAAGAGGAAAGCTTTTATGCATACCCTGATTGGAGTGGTTGGTCCGATCACGAGGCCATGATATGCCTAATCTAATCCCATTCACACCAGATGTACTCAGTCTAGCCTTTCAGGCTTGAACCAGATGTCAAACCTGCAGCGCTGATTGGCCCCGGACGGCCCCTCATTTTATTCGTACAGTTCGCGCTGAGGGCCGGGGGTCGTACGCCAGTAATAACGGTGTGTGGTGCCCGGCGCGCACACGTCCCGCTCAATCCCGTTCTCCCCGCCTCAGATAGATGGATCACTGTCGAAGCCTCACATCATTGTCACCAAATCAAAGACCATTCGTAGCCATCCCTGGGCGCTGGCGGAGCTCGGAGGGGTGTCGAGACCTCGCGAGCACGAGCAGATGCGAGAGGTGGGAAAGGAGGCGGCGGGCTCCGTGGCGATCTGGCTGACCACCGCCACGCACGGCGACCGCGACGGACGGGGAGGCGGTTGGGGCGCGGTCGCCGTCCGGGTTGTTGGCCGGTGGGGGAAGGACGCGCGCGACGCGACTCGCGGCTTGTGGCGAGGGCATGGGCGCTGGTTTTTGGACGGATAGCTCGTGCTTTCGCCAGCCGGAGAACGGGATGGGCTGCACGCCAGGGCCGAAGGGGAAAGGGCAGCATGACTTGTGCGCGTCGGCTTTGCTTTGCTAGAGAAGTCAAGCGGAAAGGTCAATACACAATCCAGCAGAAAGACCCGTGGCTCTGCTCTGCGCTGTTCGCTGCGCTGGGAGTCAGACGAGTCCGAGGCCACACCCACACAGGCAAAAGCTGCGGCTACGTTGGGTTAGTTGGTGGGCGGGCGGGCGCTGATCATGATTCCGAAACTCTGATCGGCCACAGGGGAGTAATTGATGATCTGCTAAAGCATGACGATGCTTCAGCTAAAAGAAAACAGATTCAAGATGGTTGGTGTCTAGTCTTCTACCTTGTGCTCAAAACGTGTATGAAATTTTGTAATCACTGACACTGAACTACGCGTGTCCCCACAAGAAACCAGAGAGCACAACTAACTAAAGTTGTTTAGGCGCTAACTCACGATGGATTAGATATTTCTACTACTTGATCGTTACAAATCAGTGGATCGTCGTCTTTTCTCGCTAAGGTGAGAGATAGGGTCCAAATGCAAGGCCTTTCGATCTCTTTACAATATTGGGGAACTCGGCACCTTTTTTTTGGCTGGTCAAATTATTCCCCGGAGCACTGATCATGTGTTCGAAGTAACAAATTATATTCGTATATTCTCATAAGTGGAGAAGGGCCAGCTTTACTCACTGACCGGACGAGCAAGCTATATATTCTATGTTTTCTATGCTAGTAGTGGCGACCTTTTTTTTTCCTTTTTTGAAAGCTGTAGTGGCGATCTAAAGCCTCGCTTCGCGTCATCTTTCGTGCGCCGCTTTCGCCCACGATTTCTGCGTTGCTTTCGCCGTATTGCGCTTACGAGAAAAGGCAGCCATTCCGTTCCATTTCCATGGCCTAACAGTCGAACCACTACTCGATGCAAATGCTCTAGCAGTGTAGTGGATGCGTTCGGAGATTCTTTGGGAAAGTGAGAATCATTGGAAAATTCTTCGCAACCTTCTCACGGTAGCAATGCCCTGATATAAGACAGCCACTACTAGTTGTCATGCAGAATTCACATGTCGCAGATTTCGATTTGATCTTTGTTAGCCTAGCTAGGTTTGGTCTGCGAAAAAGACGGTTCAAAGGTGTCTGAGCTGAGGAAGTTACTATCTTATCTTATATACCTTGGCATAATCTACGCACTAATCTTTTCTTCTGTCTAATTAAAGTTTCACTACCATTCTATTTCTCCTGCATGTACGCGGGAAATTAGATACCGCTCGTAATGCAAGGAACAGGGTGGTAGCAGAAAAGCAAGAGCCAAGACCCAAGAGGTGGTCGATCGGGATGTGGCTGTTAGCTTTTGCCCCACGAGGTGGGGAGCTCGTGACAGCTGATGAAAACCGAACGAATCGATAAGAAAGCGAAAAGGAGGAGACGATCGAGGGCGTCTGCTGCAAAGTTCGTTGCTGCTAGTGCCAGCCCCGTTGCCCACTGGGCGACGCCCGCCAGATGGATCCGGGGCACACGTACAGCCACACAGTGTCCAGGAGAGCGACCTCTGATGAGGCTCCAGTTGGGCGCAGGCGACCGAGCCACCTCGGCGTCTCCATGCACGACAAGGACTGATCAGAGATCTTCACCGCTGTGCTGCATGGTGGCCTGGTGGGTCACTAGTCACTATTCTACAACCGATGATCTGCGTTCTGTGCCTTCTCTCTCCCACGCACTCTGCAATGAGGCTCTTTTATTTACGACGCCAAGTCCCTTGTGAAATCTCGCCAGAACCACTTGGAATCATCCTCACTCTGTGCAGGGGCGCATTTCCTCTTTGAAAGCGCTCGAGCCCCTGCAGGAGAAAGAGACATTCACAGGGACAGTAGTGTTGTTTCGACTTTGACGCGAGCGTAGCGTTCGTGGCCATAATAAAAGGGCACGGGGAAAGGGCGATCTCCTGGGCAGGAGGAGCCTCACGTGAAATGCTGGTCAGGGCCGGGTGGGGATCTCGGCGGGCCGGTTGGTGGCTGGCTCCAACCGGAGAACAATATCGAGCTGGAAAAACAAACCTCCCCCAATCATGCGCGCGCGCATGCCGTCGCGCACGCCCACCGGCCGCCACCCGCGCGCGTCGTCGCCGGGCCTGGCCCTGGCCCCGGGGCACGGCACCACCACGTACCTTGCCGGCGGGTCAGTGGCGAGCCGCGAGCGCGAGCGCGGCATCTGTCGAGCCGTCGAGGCCTCAAGGCCACCGTAGTATCATACTATCATGGTGATCAATTAGCGGCTGCAAAATGATGAGGATAGAGTTCCTGTTCCATTGATTGCCGCGCCGCGCGCGCCCCCGCTCCAACTTTGGAGGTGTTAATGGGCGAGAGCAGCAGCCTCCCCTCCAGGGCTCCATCGTCACCATTCGCCACTTTGCGATCCGCGGCCGGCCGGCGCTGTGGTCCTCGCGCCTTCCGTGATGATGAGACCCCCGAATGCTGGGGGATCGGGTCCGCTCACGGAAAGCAAACGCGTATGCGTACCTACGCCCCGGACACGCCCTTCCCGTGCGCGCGCTCCTTTGCCGATCGGCGGTCGCCACGGCGAGACGCCAGTGGCGTGAGTGACGAGCATTTCCGGAGCTGTGCCGACAACCGGCCACGGGAGGGCAATCGGCTTCGCGCAGCAGGAACTACTGAAGTGGCAAGAGTTTGGTTGGGTCATACTGTACACTCATGGCTCATACTCCTACTCCGCTGAGTGAGCCTGTGGCGCTGTGCGCGTAACCAAACTCACCTTGGAAGGTTTGAGTTATCCACATGTACCGGCAGCGTCCTGCGTCCAGCTGGGGATCTTCAATGCCGAAGTACCATCATTATTCCCAGGAAGAAAAATGCTGAGATGCCATTCTGTTGTAGTGCCGGTGCGCTGTCATTGGCGCGACGCATTTACGGAAGCGGAGGCTCGCCGCACGCTCTCCATGTTCCAGGTAGGTCCGTTCCTTCAAGCAAGGCGAGACAGGTCACATTCCGGACACGATTGCCTCCCTGCTTTCACGAATCAGATTGCATAGTTAGGTTTATTAAAACGTTATGCATATGCACCTATACAGGCTGGTTAGCACCACAAGGTACTCATTGCAAGGCTAGCAGCTTAACCACCGATGTTATGGTCAAGTGAACGGAGGGAAAGGTGTGCGTAAGAGGCTACCAGTACATATTTACAAACGCTCTGCAACCTGCCAGAACGTAAATGTAGCAAATCAATGGTAAGTCGGTAACCAATGTAAATGTAGCAAACCAATGGTCAAGTCAGGAACCATGCGGCAACGTAAATGTAGCAAATCAATGGAAGTCATAGTTGAAGCAAATCACAACTTCCGTTCAGCATTTTGGTGGACAATCATATCATGACCGTCACTTGTCACTTGTCAGCCAGTCAGTCTAACTAATTCTACTGTATGAATTATGTACATCATGTCAACTTGGCTTCAATAAATGGGGGATGGACAAGGGGGAACAAACCGGGGTTAACAGGGGTATGTATTCTGGCTGGCGGCTGCGTCACGAATCAATGTACACGCGCAGGTCATTGCCAGGGTCATGAGTAGACAGTTAGATATTGTTGTACATGGGGTAACCAGATTTCTATTCTGCCGGAGATCAGATCTCAGTGGCCTGTGCCTGCCTCTAAGCATTCCTCAAACTGTCAATAAGCTCATCATGATGCTGGGCCTGTCACAGATATCCCCTGTATCCTACACATAGAGATGCCTGAAATACGCCTCCAGCATGGAATAATTGAATAAATCATGCTACTACTGTGATTCATGACTTCCGTCTCCATCTCATTCTGCTGTACATGGGTTAACAGTTTTTGTGCTGGTCAGACCAAATGTTGTATGGGCGAAGCAGAATTTGCTGATCTCTTTGGCGTTTGGGCTTCAAGAATTTTCTGCATAGCAAGATGGCACCTGAAATCGCATAGGCATAAGGCTGTCAGCATAACTGCAGATGATGAAATCAAAAAATACCAGCAACTGAGTTTGCTGCCTTATATTCAGCAAAGGGCGGTACAAAACTAAGGCAAACATACACTGCAAAGATAACTAGATGTTCAAGTGGCACAAATGCAGCTTAGAAATGTGGCTTGATATGTTATAACCACAGCACTGGAAGAACTGTGTAATGCCTTGACATTGGACAAGTCAAAACTAGGAGTGAATATGCATGCTTATGGTTCTATTCTCTGAAGGGATGACAAGCACCTCCTTAAGAATATTACCTCATGGGAAGGGGGTGTAACGGATTGTAAGAAATGAGGTTCAAGGAGTCTATTCATTTCACCATGTGTGTTAGGTTATTTAGTGAACGTAAAGTTGAATATTACCTCCATGGCAAGTGATCCGTAAACATGGAAGGAGTAACTACTATATCCCTGAAGTTTTCCCTTTTCGCTAAAACAGCTTTATATGGTGGTTCAGTTTCCTGAATGTTCCAGCATTGCCAAAGAGGAAAGAGGCTTCTTCTTTGCCTCACTATATGAACAATCAAGCCCGGAAGAAACATCTCAGGAGGCTCCACAGGTATTTCTCTGTAAGACGCTGGATGCTCTTTGAAACCAGAATCAGGGCGATCAATTGGAATTATTTGGACAGCATGGTCATTATTCAGGCCTTCATAGCTCAGATGTTCATCAATAGATGCGCTGGATCCACTATACCCAACAAAGCCATTTTGCATATTTCGGAGTTCTGGCTCAGTATTGCATAATGGATCCTGATGAGAAATTTGTCTTTCATTAAGTACTGCCATCCCTGTAAAGGAAAAAGGACCCGTTAGAGATTATTGCAAAAAAGTTGGATCGGATGGGCTTTGCACAACCAGACCTGGACAAAATTAAAACCGCATGGTAAAAGAAACTCCTGCACAGATATACGCCTACCTGTCGTTCTTGTACGATCAGAATTGTCCTCAATTACATCAGGACCATGAGTTCCATTATCATGATAGCTGTTCACATGCAAAATTCTTCGAGCGAGCTTTTGTATCATTAATGTATCAGCTGGAGAGTTATCGGAAAGAGCACTTATTGCAGCAGATCGTAGCCGGAGGATCGAATTGATTGAAAGGCGTGAGGAAAATTCAGCATTGCAAACAATGCTGCAAAGAAACAGAGCACATTTAGTCATCTAAAAAGTTGGTGAACCCTGATAAGAGAGAAGCACCATCAAAATTGAAGTTCAATTGGCTATAGTAGGGCATAGAAAGATCTCAGTTTTCTTACGAGGTGACAAAATGTGAACATGCTTCCGCTATTACAAAGTCCACACAAGGAAGTGGTCCGTATGCATATACATGCACATCTGGGTATTTGCCAAAGAGCTGGTCAACAACAAAGTTAAAAACTGATCAGGAATCACATGCAGGATACAGAAAAGGTAAATACAATTAAGAAAACATAATAAATGACCATATGAGCTAAAATGGTACCGATTTACATTTCAAACTGATAGAACATACATAGTACTCCCTCCTATACGCTATGTCTAGAAAAGCCAAAACAACCTATAATTTGGAACGGAGGTAGTGTTTGCAATTCAAAATTGTGTTTTAGTCATACACTCATATGAGAGAAGTAAAAACAAAAGACACAAGTTTTCACTAAAAAGATATAATAAATATAATAAATTGAATGGTCGATCTCACAGTTTTATTGCTTTGACAGCAGTCCGACCAACTATGACAAACCCAAAAGTTTCCCTAATACATATACACAACAACAAAAGGCTCGCACTACATAACTAGTAATTAGGCAAAATGTTATAACAATGCACCTAAATTTAGGTGAAAAGGTGATTAACAAAGAAAACACTCGAAATATTACTGAAAGTTCCACATCTTTACCATCATTCCTAGGACTGTGGCAACAGCACCTCCTAAAGAATGCCCAACAAGACGAACTCTATATCCATGACATTCACTGCCCTCCCCCAGCAGTGTGGAAAGGAATCCGAGTCTTCCAGATGATGCGTTCTCTGGGTTGCCATTGTTGTAAGAGACACCAAATTAGTTGGTAGGCATATAAAATCAACGAGATTAATTAATGTAGTTGCACCTAATGTTCTAATCTGTTGATAATGGATGGCATTAAAAACAAACCTCCTGTGCATTCATTTAGTTGCATGAAAAGCTCCCTGGCAGCCTCTACAATTCCACCATGCCCATAATGTGGAAATGTTGAAATAACTTTCTCTCTTGTAGTTGCAGGTAACTTTTCACTACTGAATAAACAGAGCATAGTGTCAAAAAGCAAATGTTTGTGGATAATACATAGCACAAGAAATCACATAACATTTAACAACACAAAGACCAGCAAAAATAGAGACTTATTCCATAAATTGGTCTCTATCCCCTAAAATTTGTAGATTTAATCCTCCCAGGTCATTTAATTGGTTAATCATCATTCTTTTATCAGTTCATTAATTAAAACATACTGTGGTGCAACGCCACAGCTAAGGTACCTGCTTAGGTCATTTTTTATGTTTTTCCTTCTGATTGTAGCGCATTTGTTATATAGTGTGGTTAGTGAGACAGTTTTTTATTTGGTTACTATTTCTTCTTCAATGAAATGACACACAGCTCCCCTGCATGTTCAAGGGGAGAAAAACGCATCGCATGTCAAATGATATGATTTCATGAGTATGATAAGAGTTTCCCACACTGTTGGTTAAATGTACAACGATAGTTCAGGTGAATTTTCATGTGAACTTTTCAACAATATTCTCACTGCTACAATACTCATATTCACCACATAAACTCTTGATTTATTCAAAGAAGCCCTACAATATCCAAGTCCTTTATGCAAAACAATTTGTCAAGGTTCTATTGAGGAAACTGGTATGATGGTAAAAACAAGCTTATCTAATAAGCATGAAAATAAAATTAAAATTAAAATATGTTCAAAAGAGAACTTTGAGGATCATGATAAAAAACAAATTCTATGATTAAACTATAATTCTGAAATCCATATATAAATGCTGTCTGCACTAGACACAAAGGAACAAAAAAAGGTAAAATTGATATGACCAGTCACAAGCTCAGAGTTATATCTATACCCAAAGTATACATCTATACCAAAAGTATCAGTAAAGAGCTGAGCACAGGCGGTCCTAGTGTGAACAATTAAATTCAACCACACAAGAAGGGAGAATAGATAAGAACATAAGAGAAGGAACTAAGAGGGGATTACTTTATTAGTCCATCCAAATCTTCCGTAGTAAAAGCACATTCTCTACATAACCCATCAGTTATGAGATCCTCCGGTGTCTCTGTTCCACGAACCCCAATAACAACAGTTCTTTTGTCATGGAGGGCCACGACAAAGTAAGCAGCTTCACGCTTGCTCTACATTGATGAGTAAAATGGGTCACCTTAAGTTCAAAATACATCAACAAGTATATGCTCGCTACCAATTTTGGTTTGTTTAATTGTGTCACCAAGCCTTTAATGAACGAAATGCATGGAAAATGTGCACGCAAACAAGGCTCAAACTTGATCGATCAACCATGCTATAGTCAGGTTCAAAGATACTCAAGTTAGGTTAATCGTTTATATTCATGGGAATCATGGACCCCAAAAGGATGATGTTCCTTTAACTCAATCAAACAATTTTATAGAAAAAGCCATCATGAGGTTGCAAGCAGAATCCAGCGGTTGCTAAAGGTCATCTAAATGAAGGGAGAAAATGAAAGGACGAGCTAAATAAATTCTAGAGTGCTACCTGTAGCTGGTCAAAATAATCACATCATTTCACTTAAGTCTCCATTCATAGACCTTGGTTATAATAAAAACACGGTATTACCTGGCAAACACGCCCTCGCAGAAGTGCTTTGGGTGGTATATTAACAAACCTAAGGAAAGCTGCAGCGTGGCCTCGCCACCAATTATCACCATCAAGTGCAGGGCGCCTGCACAAAGATTATATGCAGTTGTTATATAGCAAAACATTAATAGTGTGTTCTACTTTTTCTCAATGGAAGGATTTTGCTCCAGTGCAATTGATAAGAGAAACAATGCAGATCAATAAGTCATGAGGTCAGAATGGTTTTAGCTTGAAATATAACAAGATTTAACTTCACAAGGAAGACTAAGCATAATAACACTCAAGTATAGCTTAATTCACTTGGCCAATTTAAAGACGAGGACCCCAAGCTGGACTGGACTAAAGGTCAGAACCATAAACATAAAATTTGTGTAAACTAGCATGCCATAGAAGCATCAGAGATTATTAGATACCTTCTGCGTGCCCACGGAGTTAACGCACCTTGTCTATAAACCCATGCACAGGGAAACAAAATAGGATTTCTTCCAATATCAAGAAGTGGTCCCTGAATTTAAACTATGTCAGGTTCAATTACAAAGAACTGGCAGGAAATGATGTCCCAACCCAACAGTATCAGGTATCTAACCGTGTAACATGCTTCAGCAAATGGATGGAGAGAAGCAGCTTCTTGCATAAGCTCATGGGATGCCTCCATAAGGTCATTCTGCAATTCAGGCAAATTCCCATGCTTCTGCAATAGAGCGAGCCCTATGACATGCAATAAAAGAGATGTTCAGTATGCTCTAGATGCACAAATAACAAACAAAAATTCAATTAAAAGATTGTACATAGATTTGTAATACACTCACAAAAATGTATTTAATATTATCAAAGTGTGGTACCAACTGCCAACCCCCCTTCTTTCATCGACATTCAGATATAATGATTTTTCTAGCTAAAGCAATCTGACTGAAGGAAAAGGAATAGGGAATACAATACAATCCCAGTGTTGTTAGAGTTTGATCATCTATGGATAAAAGCAAAGGAGCTTGCAAGTAGCGACAAAACATGGATCAATCAGGTTGCATCCTCCTCCCGTATTCTTTTTCGAGGTAGAAATAAAAATAGCACACACACTGATGTTTCCTTTAATTTGATTTGTGTGTTCATCTTTAGCGGGCACATATGTTACAAAAAACTAACCAAAGCCGTGGATTCGGCATGTAATCGGACCGTTTGCTTCTTCCTATCAATACAAAGACGCGCAGTTCTCCTGCGCGTTCGAGATTTTTTTTTGATTTGTGTGATAATTTAAAGCAACTCTAGTAGAAATTACTTGTTAATTTCTGTTGAATATAAAGTCCTAATATAGCAATATACATGATATGCCAACGCCAGTACACACAGCAGCAAACTGCAGACTGCTTGTGTGGACTAGTTGCAAGTCAAATGAATAAAAAAACATATATAGCACTGAGATTATTTGACATGCAAACACAGGGTCAAAGATCTAACCTGCTAAGAGCTCCAAATGTCCCGTCCCAGAAGCACGATATGCAACCAAATCACCAAGAAGTCTTGCAACAGAATAAACCTCATCTTCTTCCAGCACAGTTCTAAATCAGTAAATAAAACAACCAGTTAAAATAACTACATTGATACTGGAGTTCCAGAGTGTGAAAATCACTGGATTGTGACCTACAAATATTTTGCGCGTCCTAGGCAGCACAAAGCTTCTCGAATTCCATGGTCAAACACTTCCCTGTAATGAGCTTTCCAGGCCATATCATGTGTCGCATAAAATGATCGCCACCTCAATATATCAGAACCCGTGAAGCATTGGACGATGACCACAACCCAGGAAAGGATAAGAAATAAAGCAATAAGCACTCGCCCTGAGTTCCGATCAGCTTCACCCTGTCCTAGATTAGCCATGCAAACCAATTATTCATGACCAAGTAGATATGTAGAACTAACAATAACAAACGAAAAAAAAAAGAAATGAACTACATATATTCTAAAAGTTGCTCCGTGATTGTATTAATTGCTATCTTTCAGTATATTTATTAGAGCCAAAAGCTGCCAAAGTAAGAGCAGTTATCATGTCTGTGCCTGTGGTATCATTTACTCAAAACAAATGGAACCTCAAGAAAAATGTGCTGACAGGTTTTTTTTTGTGTGTGTATAGTATGAATTCACTTGGCAATAAGCTGCTGGCAAACAATAATTTATAGTCAAAGGTGAAAGGTTATGTCCAAAGTTAAAAGAAATAAATGGTTGATCATGGAAACCATTTCAAACATACCAAAGAAGCAGGACGTGGATCGTCTCTCTCTTGAGAGATCTCTTACAATGACAAACATGAGATAAATTGCCGCAGCCAACTGCAATACACCAACCGCCATGCCAAATCTGGTCCACCACAACCAGCGTTTATACCTCACCTGTTCAGCAAGATGAAAGTAGCAATGTGATACGTTAGTAGCAACTCCTGAGGAAAATGAAAGTAGAAATGCAAAAGCTGCATTTAAACAATGTTCTTATTCCATCATTATCCCTTTGCTTTCTAATTCCATTCATTTTTTTCATCCTTTCTGTTTTGTCTCTTCCTACACATCCTACCGTCTTGGCAGGATGCAACCATAAATGTGAAATCTGTCAAGGATTCATTAGTGTGTCTGAAATCTGAAGAGAGTGCTGCTATGTTAGCACCTGTTTTGAATATTTTCATGGAAAGACATGGTTAAAAATGCAACAGATTACACTCCAATAGATGTAAACACGAGATAATTCACATTACAACAGGAAGAGGCTATCCACACACTTTTTATAGTTGAGGGGTTCCATAGCTCACAGATACAGTTGTACCCCATGAACAAGCGAATAGTTGAAGGTGGTAAAGTGGAGGGATTCCAAATTAGATAGACAATCACCTCCTAGACAATATCAACAAAATCAAATCAATGCAAATGATAGCAGCAGGCCAGTAGACCAATAGACATGAAACCATGTTTCCAATCATAATTCCTACACCACATCAAACTAAAGATTCTTTGATCAGAAGAAGCCTCCTGCATTGAGTTCACAGTAAAACCAACTTGTGCCACCTCATATAGTACTTAACCACATCGGCTTCACTGTCCACTCATATGTGTAGCTATTGGCGCAAACTCCATGTCGCTGATTTTTCTACGAACTCAATGTTCACTGGTTTTTCAACGCTGGAGAAATGCTATGTTATAGTTCAGCCACATTGATTAACCTTATTTGCATAAAAAAAAAGCTGAAAACATAGTTGGCACATCAACGAAAAAACTTAGACAACAACAGCTCGAGTTATTAGGGATTTAGGACATGTGCTTGTGTAAAACCAACACTCTAAGCTAAATCTCGTTCGCCCAGCCCTTCTTCCCTCACAAAAGGCAATCTATCCGAGGCAGAAAGTTGAGCTCTCACCCTAATCTCGTGGCGAGCTACGGCATCAGCCGCGAGAGAGGCGTCGTCCTCGTGGAGGTGGTGCTTGGCTATGGCGTCCGCTGTGGCGTGCTGCGCGCGCGCGGCGCCGATCATTGCGAGCACGCGGACCCCGGCCAGCGCGGGCGCCGCGGCGAACGCGAGGCCCCCGCCGCACCCAGACGGGAGCACGGCGTCGATGAGGTAGAGCCCGAGAAGCAGCACCGCGAGGTTGAGCCCGCCGACGAGGAAGGATACCACCCGCACCATCCCGACCCGGAAGGAGGCCGCCGCCGCCGCCGCCGCGGAGTCGCCGGCGCGGGGGGCCATGGCGGCGGTCCTCCGCCGGGCGGGCGGCGGCGGGGGCGAGGAGGTCGCGCGGCGGCGGGGGAGGAAGCGGCGTAGGAGG
>OAMR01000183.1:275259-317014 GCA_900205405.1 Echinochloa crus-galli | reverse complement strand
CGCGCGGCGGCGGGGGAGGAGGCGGCGGAGGAGGAGGAGCGGGGGAGGGGTGGTGGGCCCGCGGGTGGGGAGGAGGGGCTTTCTAGGCATCCGGCCGCGGCGGAGGTGGTTGCGCCCGCGCGGCGGCCATGCCCACGGAAAGCGGGAGGTGCGGATGGTTGGGGACGGGGACGGAAATAGAAACCGGGACGACGGGGACGGTGGGTCGATGCGGTCAGAGACAGAGGACGAGCCCGGCGTCTCCGGCCACGTCTGGACTGCGAATGCTTCCGAGGTTGAGCTGTTGCTGACTGGCAGCTCGCCGCTGGTTTTCCCACTTTTTTTTCTTCTGGAGAAAATTCGTTCGTTCTTGAAGATCAGAGACTATTGTTTGTTGGAGTGAGATGAGGACCACCAAACGTGCGTTTGAAGCAAAGATGACTTCTGGTCCCCATTTAATTTTGTGTTGGACGGTCTCCAAACCTACAAATATGCATCCAAATTTCATACTCTATCTGTTTTGTTCATATCATGGTTTATTTTTATTTTATTCTAAATCAAACTTGCTTACCTCTGACAGAATTTATAGAAAAATCACCAACTTTTGCAACATCAAATTTATTCCACTAATCCATCATGAAATATATATATATATCACAATAATATGTTTACGTCATTTTATAAATTTGAACAAAGT
The DNA here is from genome assembly GCA_900205405.1 of Echinochloa crus-galli. NCBI lineage: Eukaryota > Viridiplantae > Streptophyta > Magnoliopsida > Poales > Poaceae > Echinochloa > Echinochloa crus-galli. The sequence continues at coordinate 316,338 of OAMR01000183.1, read as the reverse complement.
TAGAAATTTTTTATTAAAAAAACTAAAATAAACTATAATTTTAGATGGATGGAGTAGAAAATATATTGTTCAACACCTAATCATCTAAGATGACTTCTTTCTTGTTTGCATTTCCTCTAATCGATCGAGATTCTACAACTGTAATCAATCATCTTAGGATATCTTATATACCGTTTGGTATGTGAATATACATAGCAAAAAAAAGAGTTTTTTGCTTGATGGATCTGACACTAATGCACAACCACATATGTGGGTAATTATAGTACAATTTTCTATGTTTCTGCCACTCACCCAAGACTTTTTAAGGGATTATTTGTGGATAATGATATATCGGTGGCTAAAGTTAGAACTTGTGGTATATATGTTCACTTTCGTTACGAATTTCATACTAAACATAGCTATGCAGGAAACAGTGATGTTGTGTCTATTGGAACAAAAAAAAACAACTACTTTTCTAATGTCTAGCGTGCCCTTCCGTCGGTACTTTTCTGCCAAACCACCGGTTGTGGTGACCAGGACATTATGTGCCGAGTTGGACATTGATCAAGGTTTTTAATTTAATTTTCAAACTGTTTGGTTCAATGGAAACAATAACAAATTTTGTAAAATTCATGAATTTCCCCATATGTCATTCAAATTATTTAAAATTTTGACAATTTAAAATCTCCAAAAACTTATGAAGGCAGCGCATATGTTTAGTTTCACAACATACATACCTTCAGATAGGGATTGGGAAGAATCTTGAATATATGGAATCGAACTTAGGATGTTTGAGATTCAAACACATTAAATCAACTAAAATAGCCAAGGAGCTCATGATGTAGTGGCAAAGGCCACTAGCTAGAAGGCTCCCACCCAGGGTTCAAATCCTGGATGAGGCACATTAAACTTCAGGGGTCTCTCTTGGGGTATTTCATTCAAAAAAATCAACTAAAATAGAACTATAAGCAATAATGTAACTAGAACCTGTCAGGTGACAAAGGTACCTCCCACTTTTGCGCCACAAGCTGCCACTAGTTCACCTTACTTCCTCAACTTATATAACACAAGCAATAACATTATTTGATCCAAACATATTCTTTTTGTTCACTTGCAAAAAGCACAAACTTTCATTCAAATTCACCAAAAAAGTTATCAAAATTTGAACCCCGACTCGGATTACCAGGCAGACTAAAGTTTTGTTCCATGTCAAACTTATCTAGTTTTGACCAAAATTACAAAAAAATATAATAACATATATAGTACCAAATAAGTGGACTATCAAGACATATTTCACGGTGGTTTCAATGAAACTAATTTAATTCCGTAGACAATAATATTCTTTTTTATAAATTTAGTAAAAGTTAGAAAGTTTGACTTAAAACAAAATAAAGTGAATTATAATTTGGAAGTTGGGTGGAGTATTGATAATGTAGCTAGGGACTATGCAGATTAAAAGGCTCTATACAAAGTTCTAGTTGTATGTTGATGCAGCTAGCAACAATCGTGTTCGTGATTTGAAAGGTATGATCTCGCAAGCTTCGTTAATTAAGTTTTTCAGAAATTTAAATGTGCAAGGGTCATTTTAATTTGTTGGCTCATTTCATAGTTGGTCACTGTTAACGTGAAAGGTAATTTTAAAACCTATTTCTAACCGAGTTGTACGTATTGTGCAAGTACGCGTGCGCAAGCAGAGCCTAAATTACATCCGATCCAAGCGAGTCATCACGCGAGCCTTTCTGTCAAAAGCTCCAAAATGCGAAAAGCTAGAGAGTAGAGACAAGCAGTACGCCAGTGCCACTACCCACCCTGGTCTCCCGCTTGGCGAAGTCCTGCGTCGGCCCGTCGCCGCTGCCGCTGCCGCTGTCGGCGTCGGAGGCCACGGCGAGAGCCGTCACCTCCCGCGGCCCCGGCCTGCTAGCTGCCGGCCGGCTTTTGAGCCGGCGGCCGGGCGCGCGCGGGTGCATGGCGTGCCAGTAGGATGCTTCTTTGCGTGGCGCGCGGCGTAGGCGGAATAGAATATTAGGATCACGTGTTCCATGGACACTGTGATGCCCTGCTCTGTGCTCGATCTGCGTCCGTTTTGCTTGGGGGCCATGCAATGCAATGCATGGCCAAGTGTTAAAGCGCAGCGCACCGCACGCTTTCCGCAGCAGAAATGGCGTGGACGGTGGCTGACAGGAGGGTGCCGACGCGCGGAAGACCAGTGTCCGCGGGGGTGTTTATTTCTTCGAAAAGGGTAAAAAGTGAAGTGAAAAAGTCACATCGAACACGGTAGCATTTTTCGTTTGTTTGTAGTAAACATCGTCCTATCATGACCTAACTAGGCTTAAAAGATTCGTCTCGTCGTGTACATCAAAACCATGTAACTAGTTTTTTATTTACCCACGTTTAGTACTCCATGCATGAGGAGAGAGATTTGATGTAATAGGTGAATTGTGAAGTTTGAAAAGAGAATTTTTAAAAGTTTAATGATGTAACCGGGAAGACCGTGACAACAGTCTCCGGAGTCGGTTTCGTCGTCGTCTTGATTTGTTGACCGAGGAGACGCGCATGGACGATAGCATGTCTGCACGGTAGCTACAGGCCTACAGAGCCTACAGCGACGGCTCCTCAAGCTACCTGAATAGTGAATCCAAGCAGCTCTCGGGTCGATCAGATCGGCGCACGTCCATGGATGTCCTTGCTGATTCAGTAAATCTGGGATCATTTAAGTGGGGAAAAAAGAATCTGAAGAACGTCAGATGAGGCGATGAACTTTATTTTCGCGCGGGTTTCAGATAGATAATTAATCAGGAGGTGGGCCGCCGGTTAAATGACCCAGTTCCTCTCCAACACGCGGGTCTAGGCCCACTAAACCTTAGCCCAGTTGTTTACGCGCTCAGCCGCTCAGGTAGCAGATTGATTATTTCTCTCCACTGCTGTTGACGGTTTGAGAATTTGCACACCATAATGGGCTTGAGTGTGGTGATCGGCCCGGAGCTCTTGTTTTTTTTAAGCCATTCTACACAGTACAAACTTTAGGCATCCAAATGCGAGATTACATATGTGTGATGGTGACGGTTAGTACAGCGTGTATGTGCGGATGATCCTATACTTAACTATGAGCTCATTTCATTTTCTTCTAACACCGAACAACCGAGGGCTAGCCCACTACGACAACTAGACGACGATAACTGTTCAATCACGGGGAAGGATCGCGGTAACGGAGAAAGATGCTCTATCAGCGACCTGCTGAGAGTCTGAGACTACTATATGTGGATATCCATTATTCGAGCTAGTGGGTACCACACAACGCGGGACGCGCAGCTAATTCGCCGATTATTTTGTTTCGTCCCATGCACAAGTTCGATGCTAGCTTTTACTATACTCCCACTGCACACACGCCTCTCCGATCCGCTTATTGCAAATGGATCGGACCAAATCCACTCGCGTCCCTTTCAAAATCCCCGCATCAACCTGCTACAAGAGCAAAATTTAATTAAAAGCAAAGCACTGCACGCAGCCAGCAGTCGGCCGGTGTCGTCATCCTCAATCGATCTCTCTTTCCTCGCATCATTCGCGCACACACTTTTAAGAAGGATTTAACTAACCTTATTCGACTGTGCTTCCCTTTGCTTGGTCTACATGCCTGTCGCCATGTCGGTGTCTGCCTGGTCCAGTACACCAGCTAGCATGCATGCTCTTCGTCCTCATGTTCCTCTCATCCGTTTCCCTAGCTAGCTTTCCAGAGGACACACACCGATCCGCCGTCTACCCCAACAGCTCTGAAGGCTCGCGTGAGCTTTAGTTTGCGTAAATTAAGGTTCAAGGGTAGCATCTTTTCCCTGCTGACGACGATCGAGCTAGCCATGATTACGGCACCGGTGGATGCCGCCTCTCTCACATCCTAGGACGATCGAGGACCATGACACCCCCAAAAAGCTCTCTTCTGGGCAGGAAACGTGCAAGCAGCAAGCAGCGCTGGGGTAGCCGTCATGTCCAGGGTAGTATGGTATGATGATGATGATAACCTGCAGCCACGTTTCATTTTTTTTTCCTCCGTAATCATTGCACCGGATATATGATGAAGTGCATCATCACCGGTGACGCAGCGAACTGTTGCGTGTGCCGATTTATCCGTTTAATTCGACGACGAGTTTTACTTTTACATGTATTATATATATGCAGCCGCTTCTGGGTCTCCGGTAAACGTCGAAATCGCACATTATCTCCTTAACTACCAATTAAGGGTCCGTCGTCGGTCTAGCGTGTCTACGTCCATCCACCTCGTCGGGATGATGATGGTAGACGTTGAGTTCTTTAACTTGGTCGTCGATTGAATCAGATCGGAGTGGACGCAACATAAGATGATAGACGTTTGATTGTTTGGACGAGTTATTATACTGTTCAAAAAAGGGAAAAGTTGTTAGACAAGTGACGTATAGAACAGAGCTAAATCGGATCAGTGCGAGCCTTCAAGAATAATGCACCAGTTTAACAAAAATTAGCACTCCGTCAGAGCGATGAGAAAGCTAAATAGATTGCTGCCTATCTGGCTCGGAGCAACTTGCTGCACACACTGTGAGTAGTAGTCATGACTCATGCATGAGGCCAATAGATTGCTGCTCTTTCTGGTTGGAGCAACTTGCTGGACACTGTCACTGACCAGAAATTAATGGGACTTCGTTTTCAAAGCCAAAACTGGTTCTTCACCGCAAGGTGTAGCTAGCTTAATGATAGTATCGTGGAAGTTGCTAGCTGGTCATGAGAATGTTTTTTTTAATTTCCTAAAAATGCTCCCGGGTTAAAATTTTAAAAACTTTTGTTAGATACTAGCATATATATAGATGCATGTACACAGACATGATATCAAAAAATTGGATAATGTTGCATTGGCGAGTGAGCTCCACGATAATGAATGGATGCGTGCCCGTAGACACGTGAAGATTCTCCCCAGAAAAAAAAACACGCTGTTTATAGTGTCACAACCCAGGGCTTAATAGGATTGATAAGAATACTCATATCAACAAGTTGCAACTTCTTTTCCGGGAGCTCATCTCGAAAGAATTCCGGGGTTAAGCGTGCTTGGCCCGGAGCAATTTCAGGATGGGTGACCGACCGGGAAGTCCTTCACCGGGAAGTCCTTCCCGGGTGTGCACGAGTGAGGACAAAGTGCGCAGAAAAGACGGGGTGTTGGTATGTGAGGGCAGTCTTGCGGTCCTATATAGCAGCCAGGCGTAGGCGTGCCTGGCCTCGGGGAGGCGGGACGTTACATATAGTATGTTTGAAATATATGTAGATGGGAATTATGTGTATCGATTTGTCTTGAAAATTACTTTCTTAAAACAAATCTTGTAGGAATAAGCTTCCCAGAGACATCTTTGGTGTATGAAACATAGTTTGCTGCTGGTGACCACAGGGGATGCAAGAAGAGCAAGGAAGTGGCCCGCTAGATCCAAGCAACGAAGATCACTGACAGGACTAAACCTCGATTATGGATGGCAACGGGTCGGGCGAGGTTGCGGGTAAGCCATTTACCCGCCCGATAGCATACCCGACATGGTTAGTTTTACCCGCCCGATAATATGCCCGCGGGTAAAATTTCTTGTCCGTGCCCGTGCCCATCGGGTACCCGCCGGGTATCGGGTACCCATCGGGCGTGTTAAGTTATAGATTGAATAGCACAAATGCTCAATATATATGATTAGATTTTGCTTACTGCTCTCTTGCACAAGCGCATTATACAATAAATATTGTTCAAACAATCATAGTCGCATAGATTACAACAACCAAAAAAAATATTGTTCACACATAGACACACAAATAACTATTTTTCACACACATACACCGTTATGGGGGGTTTGCGGGTCGCCCGATGGGTACCCGCGGGCGGGTCTTCTTGCCCGCGACATGCCCGCGGGTAAAATTTCTTGCCCGTACCCTCACCCGCGGGTAAAAAATTATGCCCATACCCTCGCCCATCGGGTACGAAACCCGCGGATACCGATACCCGCGGGTAGGATTGCCATCCTGACCTCGATCACAACATGCATCCCCAACTGTGCTGCACCGCGGGCGAGAAGACTGTCTATATATTTTTCGTTAAATACAGTACAGATGTAGAAAATTATATATACGCATCACACACGCTTATCTCTATAAATACATGCACTGTACACAACTTTTTTTTGACGAGCACACTGGAGAGATTGGGAGTGCCAACTATTCTCGAGATTGATGAAATAATATTTGTAATTGCAAAGTTAAAGGACTAGCTAGGCATAAGATTGTACGTGTCAATAATAGTTGCCTAATAGTTAATGCATACTAATGGTCTAGCTATATAGAACATGTGTTTTCTAAACCAATATATATGAGACCACATGCATGAAATAGGACCGTTAAATTTACACGCGTATGAGAGAAATGTGTTATGGATCGACTACTAACTAGCTAGTAGCCATAGGCTATTGGTGGATGCTTCTTTTGGCGCTACCATTGTTTATTAGAGTTGTGAAATGTGGTGTACGTTGGCGTAGCTTTAGTGTTTTGGAGTCGTTTAATTTCCGTTGTTTAATGCGTCGTCGTTCTACCAAAAACTAAGGCGCGTGTAAAGTGACGACGACCTCAGTACCCTCATGCTTTTTTATGCATAGAGCACGATCACCGCCTTTCGGTCTCTAATATATAAAACTAGGGCACACATTTGCAATACACAAATGCACCAAAGCAAGTGTGTTCCCGGGCGATCGGCACGCACTGCACCCGCCCGGATCGATCGGGTATCTCGCCAACCGAGATGAACGAACCGAACACGCGGTGGAAAACGAATCCACGACCCCGTCCCGTGGAAGAAACATATGTCTTCCCGACGTAGTACACAACAGGGACACGATCGACAGTGTACTGCATGATGACAGTCCACAGCAGGCCCGGACGTACGACGACGTCGCAACGGATCGCCGATCGACGGCCCCATGTCACCGGCCGGTTTGGCCGTTTGTTAATGCGTGTGTGTTTTGCAAACGCTCCGTACGCAGGGGCGAGTAAAAGTATCTTCCAAGTTGGCGATTAAATAAGGGCGAGTTGCCCATTTGCAGCATCGGCATCTCCCAGGGGGATGCACGGGGACACACCGGGGACGGGGACGCAGAAGGGCGTGCCCCGGCCTTCTCCTCGACTCCTCTCGCTCTTTCTCTCGGTCTCGCTTGCGTCGCTGAAATGGCAGTGTGCAACGTCTTGTCACACTCTTCTCTCTCGACGAAGGCCCTGTTTAGTTCCTGGGTCAAATCATCAAACTTTCAAAAATTCTCTCTCCAAACTTTACTATTCACCTATCACATCAAATCTCTCTCCTCATACATAGAGTACTAAACATAGGTAAATAAAAAAACTAGTTGTATGGTTTTGATGTACACGACGAGACAAATCTTTTGAGCCTAGTTAGGTCATAGTAGGACAATGTTTACCACAAATAAACAAAAAGTGCTACAGTGTCCGATGTGACTTTTTCACTCCACTTTTTACCTTTTCTCAGGAACAAACACCCAAAAAATCTTAAATCCTAGCTCATCGGATAGCTCTTACCGCCGCAATCTGGTTTCCGGTTGTGTGCAGCTCAGGTTTTCGGTTTTGCTGTGCGTGTGCTGTGGGTGTGCTGTGGTTTCCGGCCGGGCGGGGTAGTCCTTTTGGGTACTGTGCGTTCTGCTCTGCTGCTGATGAACTCTGATCTGAGTTCGCAGGTCGCTCAGAGTCCGACCGGTCGGCCGGTGCATATCCAATAAGAGCGAGGGCGTGCAGTACAGAATGCCCGCATGCAGTTGCAGTACAGTAAGTACACTGTCATCGACGAGGCGCAAATCTCCAATTGGGGTTTAATGAAGAAGAGGAGCTAGGCAAATAAAGTAGTGACACCGGCCGGGCAACTTGGTTGGGTCGAGAAAGGAAAGCTCGTGGACACCAATTGGTGTTCCATCCACCACCGGTCATGGAAATTCCACGTCCGCGGAGTGACGGGAACAGCTATATAGAAAAGCTAGTAGCCACACTGGCGCGCGAGCAAAAGTTTCGAGGGCGCTGATTTGGCCCGTGCACTGCGCATGTACTTATACTACGCCCATCTGCACGCGCCGTAGCAGCTAGGGAGAGAAAGAGGGATGCATGGAGGACCGGCCGGAGGAGGAGGAGTCAACCCCAAAGTTTGGTCAAGCCTGGCGCTATCCATCGATCGTCGCCGCACGGAAAACGAACGCCACAAGTGGCGCCGCCGCCGATCGAGATCGATGGCTACGAAGGGGTGAGAGGTAGCATGCATAGACCAACACCAACAAGTTGCCGCGGGCTGCTGGGAGGAGCGCGCGACCAGACCACGCACCCAATGCAAGTTGCGTAATTTGATGGTCACGGCCGAGACCGAGATGGAGAGCCCCGGCCTCGGTCCCGTACGTGAGGTGCAGCGCACCCACCCGGCAACCCGCGGCCGGCCTCGCCCGCCCGCCTCGGTTTGCCGTCCAGGGTCTTTGGCCGTGGTTTCCAAATGCGCGCCGGGGGCCCACCCGTCATCGGCCGCCGCGGTGCCTCGTTGCCGGCGACCTTTTCCTCCTCCCCACGCGCCCACTTGCCGCTTTGAGCAAGGGAGCCCGGGGATCGGATGAGACCAACCAACGGAAGCCACGCACGCCGCGACCGCCCGGTCCGCCGCGCCAGCGCCAGCGCCAGGGCCAGGCCTCGTCTCCCACACGCGCCCACCACACGCCCCCCCCGCGAGCCAGCCCCACCACGCCGCGACGACGGATCACCACGAGTCACGAGCGCGACCCGCCCGAGAGCCCCCGGAGCACACCCCAGGCCAGGAGGCCCCATATATTTTCCCTCCCCGGCGAGGCGACGCAACGTCGCGCGCGACTACCCGCCTGTCAACCCAATCCGGCCGCTCCCTCGCACGCCCACACGCAGTCGCTCGCTGGTTGGTTGGCTGGCTGGTTCGCTTCGCTTCGCTTCCCGTGGGTTGTTGGAGGTGGGAGGGTTGGTCACTTGGTTGCCCGCGCTCGTTTGGCTCGCTCGCGGCACGCGGAAAAGCTAGCAAGTCCCCCACTGGAGGGAGACCTAAAGCTAGCGGCTAGCGCGCGGCGACCGGGAAAGTTCGAACCAGAGCGCTGCTGCAGCTGGTAGCTGCCCGCGCGCGCCGCCGAACGGTGGGCCGGCGGGGGGTGGACGGGGCGGGGCGCGTGGTCCTGGACCCGCCGCAGCAGCGGGGGCGGACCTCGCGCTACGGCGGCGGCGGCTCGGGGCAGCAGCAGCAGTTCCCGTTCGTCGTGGACCCCACGGAGGCGGCGGGGGCGGCGGTGAGGGCGTTCTTCCCGGCGCCCGACGCGCGCGGCGGGGAGCCGCCGTCGTCGTCGTCGGGGGACCGCGCGGCGGGGCGGTACGGCGGCGGCCACGGCGAGATCTCGCTGGGCCACGGCCACGGGCAAGGGATGAATCATCATCGCTACCACCAGTTCGGCGTGGAGGGGAAGCAGCAGCAGCAGCAGGACGGCGGCGGCCCGTCGCTGCCGCGGCACAGCAGCTCGCCGCCGGGGTTCTTCTCCAGCCCCGTCGTGGACAACGGTATGTAAGGGCCATTGCCATCTACTGCTTCAGCTCCCCCCGTCTTGCTTGTCGTCTGTGTCTCCGCTCACGAGTCACGACAACCTACTCCAAACTCGATCCTAACTTTACTATACCCTTGCTTGGTCTTAACTTCACATGGTTCTTGATGAGCTATATAGCTCGTCTCAACCGAATTGATTTGTCATCGCTTGCTGTGTCATTGCCATTCTGAACTTCTTTCTCGAAACCTTGCTTTTGGAATTCTGTTTTTGACAGGAAATAACATCATCACTCTTTTTTTTCTTTTTCTTTTTTTTCCTTCAACCTGTCTGTCTGTCTTCTTTGTTCTCGTATTCTGTCTGAGATCGATTCGATCGAGTGTCTGAGGAATGTTTCTGCCTCTTCAGAGGTAACACGAAAGAAACCTCAGCGTCGATCCGAGCAATGCAGTAATCCAAAACATTTGCAGCAGCCGCTAGCTAGCTGCGGGCCTCAGCTCCTTCCTTATTCTTTACACTGCATGCGTGTTTAGGAAGAGATTGATTTGGAGCTGCAATTCCTGTGCTTCTGGTTCTTTCGGGGGCACGCATGCAGCTGGCTGCAATTGCAGCTAACATTCCTTAATTTGGGGGCAGTGGCATCAGGCTCCCTTTTTAGTAGTGGGCAAAAGGCTGGCGTTAGCGCATGGTGCTGGACAGAGAAGATTTTTCTTTGCCTAGTTTGGTAAAACAAAATTTTACTAATGTCAATAGGGCATGCATGCTTTATTCCCTTTTCAGAATAGATTCAAGTGTCGTCATATCCACCTTTGCTATTGAAAAATGTAACTATGTTTCACAAGATCATGTCTTAACAAATGTAACTATGTTTCACAACAAGATCCTGTACGTACTGTACGTCTTAACAAATGTAACTATGTTTCACAAGATTCTGTCTTAACAAATATAACTGTCTCTTATACACATCTAGATGTGTATAAGAGACAGGTGTGAGTGTATGCGCTGTCTCTTATACACATCTAGATGTGTATAAGAGACAGGTGTGAGTGTATGCGCTGTCTCTTATACACATCTAGATGTGTATAAGAGACAGGTGTGAGTGTATGCGCTGTCTCTTATACACATCTAGATGTGTATAAGAGACAGGTGTGAGTGTATGCGCTGTCTCTTATACACATCTAGATGTGTATAAGAGACAGGTGTGAGTGTATGCGCTGTCTCTTATACACATCTAGATGTGTATAAGAGACAGGTGTGAGTGTATGCGCTGTCTCTTATACACATCTAGATGTGTATAAGAGACAGGTGTGAGTGTATGCGCTGTCTCTTATACACATCTAGATGTGTATAAGAGACAGGTGTGAGTGTATGCGCTGTCTCTTATACACATCTAGATGTGTATAAGAGACAGGTGTGAGTGTATGCGCTGTCTCTTATACACATCTAGATGTGTATAAGAGACAGGTGTGAGTGTATGCGCTGTCTCTTATACACATCTAGATGTGTATAAGAGACAGGTGTGAGTGTATGCGCTGTCTCTTATACACATCTAGATGTGTATAAGAGACAGGTGTGAGTGTATGCGCTGTCTCTTATACACATCTAGATGTGTATAAGAGACAGGTGTGAGTGTATGCGCTGTCTCTTATACACATCTAGATGTGTATAAGAGACAGCTTAGTAAGGTTTCTTGTGGTAGAACCATTCCATCAAACACGGGTGTCGTATTTTTCTAGATCTTTTTAAGGATTTAGTTGGTATGATCCACTTTTGTCTAACCCGAGCCACACCTTGTGTCTATATGTAGGACCACTTGACGTGTAACCCCTATCTTTTACTAGTAGATATAAAAAAATAATATAATGTATCAATGACTTGTACTCTATATCATAATTTATTGTCGACGCACCTACCACAATTTCAAGATACTGTTTGAAAATGGTGAATTTACACATAATAGCAATTCTCGAATAGCATTGGCTTCATATACACTCGTCCGCCTCTAAAATTCGCATTCACATTTGTGAACTTATGTTGCAGAAAAGATTACCAATAATTATAGATACACAAGACTGATCACTTTTCCTTAATTAAAACTGGAGGCAGATTGATTGAATTGTGTAGCAAAATCAGCAATTCAAAACGCAATGGTTGATCCAAATGACTAATCTATATATACTAATACTAATAATTAGAACTTGTGGAGTATGGATGCTTATCGCATGGGGCCCAAACCGCGCTCTCAATAGATGATTCTGTACAAGACCCGAACAACTTGTTGAGTGTGTCCAACTAATTCCCACTTGACTGAATATAATAGGCCCCACTGACCTTAGCATGCGGGGACCAACATGGATGTGATGCTGTCGCATGTCTAGGTTCAGCTGACCTATCCTCGCTGACGTCTCACGCGGTGCAGAAAGAAATTCATAACAACTAGGATTCTAGAACACGCATGGTGCAACTATTTGCGTTGCGTGGATATTTTCAGGTAAAGATGAATAAGTTGGAAGCTAACACTACTCTTAAATCTTTGCGCTGCCATGTAGATTTTTTTTTTCATAATGGCAATAGATTGGAAGAAGTGAAGAACAACCGAGTACGTATATGGCAGATGACTAGGCTGTTTTTTAATTATTTACAGTTGCATTATTTAAGAGCAAAATAGACCAACCTCTTCCAATAATGAAAACTTTTTTGAAAAAGTCTAAATTACTCCCCTTAAGTATAGCCAAAGTTTAGATAACCCCCTAAAATAATTCTTGGTTCAGTTTACCCCCTAAACTATATCATTTGGTTCAATTTACCCCTTAACATAATTTATCTTTTTTATTTCTTCATACACAAGCGGAATTTAAAGTTTAACTTTTGCAAAATTATAGCAGACAATATAAGACATGTTAAAAAAATATATCATAAATTTTTTGTACTGTTTTGATAGGGTAATATATTTAATAATAAAGTTATCCTTAAGATAAAATATTATATAGAAAGTAGTGATGAAAAATTCGTAAAATATTTTCTAGTATAGATTATGATGTCCACTACCTCCCTGCAAAGTCTCAAATTAAAATTCATCTTGTGCATGGAGAAATAAGAAAGATAAATTGTATTAAGGTGTAAGTTGGACCAAATAACATAGTTTATGGGGTAAATTAAACCAAAACATAGTTTAGGGGGTTATCCGGACTTTCGCTATATTTAAGGGGAGTAATTTGGAATTTTTCCAACTTTTATCAACTTATATTAAACTGATGTTCAACTGCGTGCGCCATAAAAAGTTAAAATCTATTCTTTTTCTAGTAGAGAATCTTGTAATTGGGCGAATGATCCCTCGACTTTTATTCTTACTTTCCTAGCAAACGATGTATCTATTCTCATGAATCAAGATAGCTGGATGGCATTCCCTCAAAAAAAAACAAATGGGAGGCAATATATGGTACGTTGATTTAGAGTTATTTTGGGACTCATTAGTTGCAAGGTAAGATGTTGGCGGTGTGGGCAGTTGCCAGTTGACAGCATAGTATACTCATATATTATAGGAATGTGCAACAGTGGAAGTGGTAAAAGTTCAGAAATTAACTGAAAATCATCTGTAATGTTTTTATAATGTATGTTGCTTTTTATATGAATTTGTTAGAACTATATATTCCATTTGACCAGAATTTTCTTGCATGGCACCATAGGTCTTGATTAGATATAGGATTAACTACTCTTAGGGTATGTGAAATGATCATAGATCACTTAGTAAGGTTTCTTGTGGTAGAACCATTCCATCAAACACGGGTGTCGTATTTTTCTAGATCTTTTTAAGGATTTAGTTGGTGCTCTTCTTTTAGTTGTACACGACGTGCCGATTGACGGCAAGACACCCGTGATGACTTCGTTAATTTTGATGTCTACTGACCTAATCTCTTGGAGGTGCTCATAGGGGTACGTTTGCGTGTCCGTATATTCATAGGAATGAGTATGCATACGTGTGAGTGTATGCGTTTGTATGGGTCTTTCCCAAAAAGGAAAAAACTATTCTTAATTAGGGTATGAATAAGTTTGAGTAACTTCCCAAAGATCAGCCCTTAATTATTTTTGTGAAACAAAAGTTTTCTATGTTCAAATTGGTTGTATTCCTCTCCAGTTTGCACGTTTTAATACTTGAGTGGCATATCTTTTCCAAAATAATTAAACTTTTTAATGAAACTCCGTCAAATCAGTTGTGTATTATACAACTCTAAATTATAATAGTAGCAAAGTGGTGGTTGGTTGTAACAAAATTATACTGTCAGTTTGTGGCTTAACTTAGGGACAAAACGTAAATACATGTTTAACTTCTGTACTTGAATTGTTAGATTTCGTGTACAGCATTTAGCTATTTGCTTCCATATTAATCAAATCCTCACCACAAGCGGCAATATATAACATATATCTAATCTGTTTTTATCTATGGAAGCAGGTTTTCTAAGTGCAAGAGCTGGAGCTGGAGTTGGTGGTGAGGTTCACCATGCAATGGCTAGTAGCTACCACAAGAAGATGAAGTCCCCCATGAACCTAGCCGGACAAGGAACACTCTCTCATATCTCAGATGATGGTATCCCGGATCTCACCAATAACGTGCATGGTATTGGCCACTCTGAAGAGAACATCACCGCCAACAGTGTAGCACGCTCCTTCTCTAGTGGGTTCTCAATTGGACCATGGGAGGATTCGAATTCTATTGTGTTCTCCAGCTCGGCAAGCAAATCAGGAATGCACAACAATGATGACATAATAGCCAGCCTTAGTAATTATGAATTACAGGTACTATTGTGTGTTGTGTTCTTGTCATATAGTGTGCTACTTATATTCTTTGTTTTACATATGTTCAGCATGTCCCTGCTGAAAAGGGATTTTCTTTAAAGAAATCTGGACATAGATGATCCTATTCATAAAAGAGAATGTGAGAAAGGCCACATTGCATACCATGATATCGCTCAGTGACTTCCCGTGTTTTAGAATCATCCTAGTCTCCTTTAATACATATGTATGCAAGCATGGTAGAACCTTACAACCTTTCTTTTATTAAAAAAACACATGATATGTTAAGGTGTTGTATCAGTTATATGAGGTTATATTGATCTACGAGAAAAGTCAACCACGAGGAAATTAGTTGTGTGTACGTACACCTGCATGTTTTTTGAAAGATTACACCTGCGTGTTTTCATGTACGTTATGGATCTTGCACATGCAGTTTGGTGCGACAAAGGAGACCGCGGGCATGGATAAGTACCTGCAGATGCAGCAAGACCAGGTTCCGTTCAGAGTACGAGCCAAGCGTGGATGCGCGACGCACCCAAGGAGCATCGCGGAGCGGGTATATATATTAAGCATGATTTGTTATTCCAAATGCATGCATACCAAATAGCATCTTCTTGATATGCTCGATGGCATGCAGTGCCGTAAGACGTTTGCATTGCACCGTGCTAAACGGAATTCTGAAACCATCACAACGGAGTAGCTCGATTGTAATATACAGTAGTCACGTATTGTGGTCTTTCAAGACGATCTTCTGCATGTGTCTTGGCACTTGCATCGTCCCTTTTGTTTGGAGATTGTTTAAGATTAATCTCAGCGCAGGCATGCGATTAATAATGATGTTGTGTTGCAGGAGCGAAGAACAAGGATCAGCGAGAAGCTCAGGAAGTTGCAGGCCCTTGTGCCTAACATGGACAAGGTGATCAATTGTAAACATTTTCCATGCTTTCGAATATGGGTGATATCTCTGTTTTTAGTTGGTGTTTAGTCTATCGAACAGACAACAGTCAGCAGGTTTCGAGGCATGCAGTTCAATTATATTTGTTTTTGTTCTTTAAAATGTGGCAGCAAACGAGTACAGCGGACATGCTGGACCTAGCAGTTGATCACATCAGAGGACTACAGAGCGAGCTACAGGTATGTACGTACACTTGATCCGCTTATATACTGTCAGAATTCAGAAAACGAGCCTGCAGTCATGGACATGTTCAGTTTCATGGTTTGCATCAGAGTTGGCTCCCAGTAACCACGTACAGTATAAGCTTATTCGATTTCAAGTTCATTATGCCAGAACATTTTATGGGCTTATAGAAGCGAGCAGTATTCTGTACAAAAATATGCTTTAGTTTCATCACGTACTCTTACGTACCCCTACCACCTTGTATCTACTAGCACACAATCTGCAAGTCTGCAACAGAGCAGCACTGCTGAATTTTCCTATACGCACTCGCAGGCTCTGAAGAAAGACAAGGAGAAGTGCACCTGCAGTGGTAATCATCCATCGGGGAGATAACATTTGCTAAAATGGCACAACAGCATTGCACATTGTCGGACAGGGGACAGCATGAAAAGGTGGCTGCTAGCATATATACCACACCACGCGAAAGCTGCCAAGTTCATCAATAGTCCAAGGTGGCTGCCCAGTTGATCTGCAGATCGGGCGAGAACGATCCTATTCATCATTCAATCCAGTGTTTAACTTCAAGATAGAAGTAGTAGTGTCATTTCATATGGATGAGCGGAAGCGTATTTTTTATTTATAAGCAGGAGTAGGTGAGGTTTTGACATTGCAAGAGGACTTAGGCTACTCTAAGCTGTAAGGGGCTACTACTCTTTCAAGAATTTTCCCTGTACAAGTTCTTGCTCATGGTAGATACTGGGTTATGTGTGAAGGATTCTTTTAGGTTTTTTATATATGGAGACAAATAAAATAATTACAAAGATATTAACAATCGTAGGACAGCAAAGCAAAGTTTGTGAAAGCGATGTCAACCAAAAAATGTTAATGCTAGAAAATATAGGGAGGCAAAAAGAGAGGTAAAAAAGAGTTAACAAAAGGGTTGCCGAATATAAGTAAGCAAAAAAGAGAATATATGGATGTTAAAATGCAAAATATAGAATAAAGAGAGGCAAAAAAATAGTTGGTAAATATTATCAAGTAGAAGAGGTTAAAAATATATGGATGTTGAAATGCAAAATATAGAATAAATAGAGAGGAAAAAAATAAAGAGTTAACAAAAGGGTTGCAGAATATAAGTAAGCAAAAAAGAGAATATATGGATGTTTAAATGCAAAATATAGAATAAAGAGAGGCAAAAAAATAGTTGGTAAATATTATCAAGTAGACGAGGTTAAATATATGGATGTTGAAATGCAAAATATAGAATAAATAGAGAGGCAAAAAAAATAAATACACAAGGTAAATAGTTGGTTAAAATTTAAATAAAATGAAATGCTGGCTGTGGGGTTCGAACCCACGCGCAGTTGACTGCAGAAGATCTTAAGTCTTCCCCCTTAACCACTCGGGCAAACCAGCTGTTTGACAAGAAACCAACTTTTCAGCTTTAAATATAAATAAAGCAGTGTCACCCAGCGCCCAAACCTCGTCACCCGCTCCCCTCGCCGTGGCAGCAGCTGCGCTGCACGCCACGTGCGCCATGAGCTCATTGAACCCAAGTTGCCAGCTCCTCGCATGGGGACGGCAGAAGAGAAGAGGAAGCCTCTCGCCCCAAATTTAGCCGGACCTGCGCACGAGAGTTCCGGGCCCCGACGACAATGGCGGTTGGCAGCCTCCGGAACCGTCAGGGCATCACCATTCGCGGCTCAACGGTGCCCCCAGGCATTTGCATCGTCCCCTCAGCTCGCTCCCCCTCCCCGTGTTTTGTCGCCTCTCAAACAGAAATCGCCGGGGTGGGCAGGAAGCACGGCCAACGACGAAGCTGCCGAGGTCATGGATAGATTCAAGGCCTGCTCCTTCCCCACCTGGTTCGCCTCTGGTATGATTATTCCATCCTCGTGCTCTTCTTCTTCCTGGATCGACGCGTCACCGTTTTGCTGGATGCTGGTATTGGTTTGCAATGTCGGCATTGATTATTGGGCATGTTCTTTGGTCAGAATGCTGAATTTATTCTGCTTTTTTGTTACTGTTTGGCATTAGACAGTACAATTCCTGGAACATACAGCATATGTTAAATTTCATTGTTACACTATTATTATAGCGTGATGTGCTTGGCTGCTTGCCCTTTAATGTCAAATGTATGCAGAATGCAGTATTGGGTCATGTTTGGATTCATGTAGCTTAAATATTTGTGCACTTTCACCAATTTGTTTATTCAATATGTGTCAAAACTGCAGCTAAAATGTCTAGCCTGCTAGCGCTAGCCTTTAATTTGATATTGATGTTAAACGAGAAAATTGACGGACCATTTGTTGTAGAAATACATGGACTTTGATATAACCATTCAAAAATTAGATCGTGTATGTGTGCTTGTAATAAACGAATTTATATCTTAATTTAGCTGATCAGTGGGGAGCGTATGCATTTCACTCATCGTTCATATTAGCTGGCAGTTCCGTTATGCTTTTTTTACTGATGGCTGCCAAACTACCCTATCTCACAGGCCATGAACATGTTGCTTTAACCTATTCTTGGTGTTTGCTTCCTGATGATGTTTGATTAGTTTCGGGCTGCAGCTTTAGTACAGTTTGAGTGCAAGCTGGCTAACTGCTGATATGCTTTACTTTAAGGTCCTAATGTCATTGGCTCATTGTAATTAATATAATACTCAAAGACATCTTTTGTTACCCTCATTTCATTAAAATTGATTTTTATGTTGCATTTGTTTTGCTTTTCGTCACAAGACTTTTCTTTCAGCTTTCTGGAAAATTTGCACTTTTGCTTCGAAAAAAATTTGCACTTGATATGTCAGTATACTTTTGCAGTTTAAAAAAACATTGCCTTTTCTAACTATGTTGCTTGTATGGTGATAAGATTTTGACATTTCTATTAAGTGATTTTGACACTAGTTTTCTTGATTCAATGTCACATATGTGCGCTTAGTACTAATTCCTTTAGGTGGACTGAAATTGACTCCAATCTCTCTTGCCAGATGAAATTTGATATATAGAACACCATGGAGAGACTTGAGGTTGACGGGAACTTTATTGCCGGTGGCAATTGGAAGGTAATCCACTTGAGCTCTCGTTTCATAGAATGGGTAATGCATGTTTGTGTGATTGGAAGCCTGCTGTTTGTGTGGTTGTTTTTGTGCAGAGGGATGTTACAGGACACAAGTACTTTACTCACATTCTATTTATACCTGTTTATTTAAGTATTACCAATATTTCAGGCAAAACTTTAGACCAATCCTATCAAATGTTCTTATGTGAATATTATCAAACCATAAGTTGGTAAGTGTAAGATAAAAGTACAGTAGATCTTCCCCTTTATTTTTTTTCTATAACCCTGCTGTTTCCTTGAAAATATTTTTTTTCCTTATTTAGTAAGGTATTAGGATGATAGACTAAGTTGGATTGTTCTTTGCCTTATCTGCAGCTACATGGAGCACTATGCAACCAGCTTTACTCAGTAGTCCATGAAGTTTCGGATGCCATTCGTGCCCTTGAGACTAAAAGACCAGGATGCAGTTCTCGAGTCCTGGCATTGAGTTCCTTGAGCATAGCTGTTGAGAAAGCCAAGAATTTACTTCAGTATTGCTCAGAGTGTAGCAAGCTTTACTTGGTATACAATCTTCTTATCTGTGAATGTGTTATATATTTCCTAGATTGAGAAGTCATAGAGGATGAATACATGAATTATTTTGTAAATCATATGACTAACGGGTAGTTGGATAACAATATAGGCCCTTGGCAAATTTGCTAGCTGTTTTTCACTGAAAAGAACAAGTTGTGACGAATTTTTGTTTATTATTAAATGCAATTTTTTTACTTAGCACTGCATTGCAGGCTGTTACAGCAGAATGCGTTCTAACAAAATTTGAGAATTCAAGACAAGCACTTCTGGAGAGTCTTCACCAAGTGGAAGAAACGATTCCGGAAGCAATCGGTTCTAAGGTTGTCCATGATCTTACATAAACTTGGTTTTGCCAGCTATTTTGGCGAACCATATATCTAGAACTTCTGCTACAGATTCCAATGGATCCTAATGGCTTCGTTAATCTTCATGGGATCATAGCTTTATAGTATTCCTCTACTGTAAGGATCTAAAAGGAATCATAGTCATAGCATACTTTCAGTGTTCTTTTTTTCAGAACCTCAATACCTTCGATATGGTCTGCTTACTAACGAAGAGTTCACTAATGCATGCCACAGCTGCCAATAGTTTCATCTTGATTTAACTTAGTTTTTTTTTGAAAGTCTTAGATGTTCTTTCTCATGGACCTGCAGATCACTAAAATTGCACAAGAGCTGGATAAAGCTGTTTTTGCTTTGGACCAGTCTGAAAAGCAGGTCGGTGACGAAGTGAATCACCTAATCCAGAATGAATCGAAATTCAACGGGTTCCTTGATGAGAATGAACTTGAATTTTTCCGCCAAGCTGCCTTCAGGATTGGTATTGCATCATCTACAGCAGCTCTTACTGAAAGAAGAGCACTTAGGAAGCTTCTTGAGAGAGCCCATGCAGAGGAGAACGTGAAAAAGGAATCAATTGCAGCCTACCTACTTCACCTCATGAGGAAATACCCAAACATATTTAAGAGCGACATAACAGACAGCACAAACTCCCAGTGCTCAAGCCCTTCTTGCTACTCAAGTTCATTGTCCAGTTCGACTGGTCTCCACCGTTCACTGTCCAGTTCAACTGATCTCCATGGAAATTGTCAGGCACTTGAGAGGCAACTTCCAAGGGCTGGCTCCTTCAGTTTGAAACAGATTAAAGGGTTATCAGGGAGCATGCCATTGCCACCTGAGGAATTGAGATGCCCGATCTCCTTGCAGCTCATGTATGATCCTGTTGTTATTGCATCTGGTCAAACGTATGAACGAGCTTGCATTGAGAAATGGTTCAACAGTGGGAACACAACCTGCCCGAAAACTCGCAAACAGCTGCCCCAGCTCTCGATGACACCCAATTACTGCATCAAGGGTCTGATAACTTCTTGGTGTGAACAGAATGGGGTTGTAATTCCATCTGCAGCGCCGGAATCTCCCAAGCTAAAATATCTGAAGATTTCATCCCTGAAAAGTAGCACGTGTCTGGTGACTAATGGCGTTAACACGGTTTTGTTTGAAGACGCAAATGCAAAGGATGACGCCAAGTTGGACTGCGCAGTTATTGTGGAGAAATTCTCTCGTCAGAACTCCAGAGAGGCCACATCCAAGCTTCGCGTAGATAAAGTATCTCCAGGGAAGCACTCTCGTCAGAACTCCGGCGAGAATGCATCTGAGATGTGTGAAGTTGATGACTCTCTGATTAAATGCTCCCATCAGAACTCTAAGGAGACTGTGTCTGAGATCTGTGAAGAGTGGGTGCGTGTGTTGAATAAGAGCAACGATGAGAGTATAGACGAGCGGCATAAGTTGGTTGAGCAGATCAGGCTCCTGTTAAAGAATGACGATGAACTTAGGGACTATGCTGGTGCTAATGCTATTACCGAACCACTTATCCAATTTCTGAAGATGGCTATCTTCAGAGAAGATGTGCAAGCTCAGGAGGTTGGTACAATGGCTCTGTTCAACCTTGCTGTCAGCAATGACAGGTTAGTGTCAACTTTGCTCTCTTTCTCGACCATAGACAATGTCAGAATTCAGAAAAAGGCCAAAAGGGTCATAACTAAACAAGTTGATCTCAGTTGTCCTCATTATTTCACCTCTGTGTTTTGGTTGTCGCAGGAACAAGAAACAGCTGCTCACGGCTGGAGTGATCCCCCTGATCGAGCAGATGATCCAGAAACCTGAGACCTGCGAGGCTGCCATCGCAATGTACCTGAACCTCTCGTGCATCTCCGAGGCCCAGGCGATCATCGGCTCGAGCGACGCCATCCCTTTCCTCATCGAGGGCCTGAGGGAAGACAGCGCCCGGAGCGACACCTGCCGCCTGGACTCGCTCCTCACCCTGTACAACCTCTCCCTGCACGCGCCCAACATCCCGCCCCTCATGGCCGCCGGCATCGTCGAGAGCCTCCGCGACGTGCTGGCGCCGTCGTCCCCGTGGACGGACAAGGCCCTGGCCGTGCTGCTGAACCTGGCGCTGGCCCGCGGCGGCAGGAAGGAGATCGCGGCGGACGCGGCCATGGTGGGCGCCATCGTGCTGCTCCTGGACAACGGCGAGCCCGGCGAGCAGGAGAAGGCCGTGTCGTGCCTGTACGTGATCTGCAGCGGCGACGAGGGCGGCAGCCAGACGGTGCTCCAGGAGGGCGTGATCCCGGCGCTGGTGTCCGTGACGGCCAACGGCACGGCCAGGGCCCGGGACAAGGCGCAGCGGCTGCTCAGGCTGTTCCGGGAGCAGCGGCAGCGGGAGCTCGACGAGATGCCGCCGCGGGTGCAGCTGCACGAGGTGGCGACCCAGGCGGCGGCCGCGCAGCAGCAGGACCAAGAGGAGGAGGAGGAGATGGTGCTGGCCGTGACGCCGGCGGCGGCAAGTAAGCCGGGCGCCGGCAAGAAGCCGCGGCTGCGCAGGTCGGGGTCCAGGAGGTTCACCAAGGCCTTCACCTGCCTGCTCAAGAAGTGGAGCTTCCGCTGAGCGCTGAGGCATCGGCATCGGCATCTCGGTCGGTGTAACTGTAAATTGTACTGTTAACTGTAGCACAAATCCAATGCACCACGGTGGTGTCTCCCTGACATATCAAAAGATTGTGTTCGTCTTATACACAGTGGCAAGGATGCTCGGTACCCATACATACCTTCACTAGTTGCATAGCAAATAGCAATCATAACCTGAGTAAATGTTCTTCAACGAGATCCTTGGATTTAGCAGGATCAAATTCATGCTAATTAAACGACTGAATCATTTCTTACACACAACGTGCATGACTTCCATGGCAGTTTGGTATGAGCAGGATCATTACCCTTCTTTCTTTCTTTCTTTCTTTCTTTTTGAGGGGAAGATACCCTTCTTTTTTTTTTGAGCACAAAGATCATTACCCTTCTGTGTGTGGTAGGAACATAAATGGGCTTCTGAGCGAAGACGAATTCAAGCCCAGCAGCCCGGAAGAAATCCGTCCGCCAGTAGGCCCACCAGTAATGGTTAATCCAGCCCAAACGAAACCGCCATCACAGCCGAACCAACCAGAAACGGCTTGGACCCGTTCCTTGTCTTGGTTCCGCCGCGCTTCCTTCCCCCAAACCCCCACCCCAAACCCTACCTGCCGGGCACCCGCGCGCCGCTCCCGCCTTCCATCCCCGCCGGCGCCGCTCCGTACCCGCGAAACCCCTCTCAGAACCCGCCGGAAGCAAGCGGAAAAGCGGGGGGAAAGAGGACGATGGCGGCGGCGGAGGGGGAGACGAACCGGCTGTTCCGCATCCGGCGCACGGTGATGCAGATGCTGCGCGACCGCGGCTACGCGATCAACGAGAAGGAGGACATCGGCCTCAAGATGGAGGTCTTCATCGACCGCTACGGCGACCCCGTCCGCCGCGACGACCTCGTCATCAACCGCTACAGGAAGAACGACCCCGCCGACCAGGTGCCTCCCCTGTTCCCGCTGCTCCTCTTCCGTCGCCGCCGCCGCCGCCGCCGCCGCCGTAGCGTAACCCTAGCCGTGTTGCCCCCCCTGCAGATCTACGTGTTTTTCCCGAACGAGCCCAAGCCCGGTGTGAAGACGATCAGGAACTACGTCGAGAAGATGAAGCAGGAGAATGTCTTCGCCGGCATACTCGTTGTGCAGCATGCGCTCAGCGCGTTCGCACGAAGCGCCGTGCAGGAGGTCTCCCAGAAGTATCATCTCGAGGTCTTCCAGGTAGTCTCTCTAACTCCCCTCTGTCGCATTAGCATATCTCTTATGTCAGTATGTGCGCTGCTACTTGAGAAAAACGGTGGTTGATGCTTAATGTGATGGATGTGCAGGAAGCTGAGCTTCTTGTGAACATTAAGGAGCATGTCCTGGTGCCGGAGCACGAGCTCCTGACACCGGATCAGAAGAAGACGCTTCTAGAACGATACACCGTGAAGGAAACCCAGGTCAAATAACTTACCCTGTTCTTTCCTCTGCATTTTGGGAAGTGATTGTCCTCCTATGATTGCATGAAGCAATAAGATACTGAACTTTGAGCTATTTTCAGCCTGTTGTTACGCTGTAGCTTGCTAGCAACTTTGTTCCTTTGTTGCTAGCAACTTTGTTCCTTTGATGTTTGTTACCTCATTGGAAATGACAAAAGGCGCATAAGTGCCCATTTGATTTTAGTTACCTCATTGGGAACTGACAAAGCAAATGTTTTAAGTCCAGATTGACTATTGTCTGCATTAGTTATGATTTAAACAGCTCAAGAACCTGTGAGATATATTGAATATCAATTGACTTGGCTACCTATTTGTTTCCCCCAAATTGTGAAGAAAATAAGTCAAACCATAGCTAACCTTATCGATTTTGTTACTGCCATTAATTTGCATTGCAACCTTGGACTGTTATATACAATATTGTTGATCATCACTCAGGATTACAAGAGCTGTGTTTCATACTTTCAGTAAAGAAGAACGATAAACTATTACATGCAAGATGTTATCTGAATTGTTACAATGCTAAATGATTAGGTGTGAATGGAGGAACCTCACTGGTATTACAAAATTTTTTGGAGAAGAAATGTATACAAAACACTCATTTACTGTTTGAACAAGATATTTAAATATGTAGTTGGAAAATATTACTTTCAGAAGTTACTGGCTAATGTTGACTGATAACTGGTTGCAGTGCATATTGAGTTAGATAGTGTTTAGAATGAAATTCTACTGGCCAGTGGTGAAACTAGGGATGACCTTGCAATGGCTACAGCAACAGCCCTTCCTGCTCCAAAGCTTTTTTATAGATCCTATCCAATAGAAGTGCTCACCGTAGCTTAGCTTTCAACCAACCTTACTTGGCAGGTCCTATTTTCTCTTCCTGCTTCTGCTCCTGCTACTCAGCTTATTTACTCAGGGGTATTTATCTGAGCAGTTGGTTTCCTAATATCATACATTTGCTCCTTGCATTATATTCGAGCATAATATTCAAGGCTGTGTTCGGCAGGTGCCAGCCACCCATTTCACCTAGTTCTCCGTCTTTCATCAAGCTTTAGATGACTCAACAAGGCTTTGCTTTTATGATTAGAAGAAACATATTGTTTGCGTCCTAGTTGTGTCGCAACCTCAGGCACTCTTTGTGTTCTGATGATATCAAACTGTCTATGTTGCAGCTTCCCCGGATTCAAATTACAGACCCAATAGCAAGATACTACGGCATGAAGCGTGGACAGGTTGTGAAGATCATCCGAGCCAGTGAGACTGCTGGAAGATATGTCACCTACCGCTATGTTGTCTGAGCTTACTGCATTCTCATTGCTCGAGCTCCCACTGCAAACATCACCAAGTGAAAATTCCCCCTAGTTGCTAATCTCGCTGTGTACTTTGAAACATTGTTGCTGCTGAGAATCGGAAGTACCTTTGAAATGACTTGGTGCTTTTCCCTGAGTGAGAACTGATTGACATTTTGCCCCTTTTAGCACTAGAAATAGGTTTCCTGTAGCTGTGTTCCATCTCATTTTAGTGAATCAGTTGTGCCGATTTGAAGAGGACAAGATTTGATCTGTCTCAACTCACCTTCCAGTTGCCAGAATGCACTGTATCAATTCACGCCTCTGGGGGGCAATTGTTTGTCTGATGGGGATCGTGGAGTCTGGTTTCTGACTTTCTGAGATGCAAAGACGAGGGAATGTGCATGTAGTCCTGAGTTCTGTCTGATTTATCGTTTGTAGATTGGTTACACTGGAACAATCGTTTCCTTGTTCAGCCATGCCCATGCCAGATTGAGTTAATCGATTCCTAGCAGTCCTACAACGGAATGACGACTCTAGGATGAGAACGAAAAATCAATCAGCTGCCAGTTTTGAAGCCGGCTGTCAGATTTGGAAAATCTAGGTTACCTCATATACTTAGCTACACGATTCCTTTTTTTTGCTGAAGATTGGGTACACGGGAAATCGCTTCCTTCGCTTCCTTCTTCAGCCAAAGTGCCAGATCGCAATCGACTCCAAGCTATTACTACGACGGAATGACAGACCCCTACGGGGAGAACGAAAAACGAGTCAGCAGCTCAGCTGGCAGTTATTCAAGCCGGCCGTCAGATTTGGAATAGAATATCTAGGTTAACTCACATTCTCTCTCACTACTACAAAACCTTTCTGACGGTCATCGTTCTTGGTAAACTACTCTTGAAGTGCTTTTCGACGTACACCATTTGCTCGCCTCTCTCGGGCTTCTAGGAAAGGGCGATTTTTCTCATTGTGCGGTTGCGAGAACCACACGGCAAGAATCCGGCCCGATCCGCCTCCGCCTCCAGGCCTCTCAGAAAGTCGCTACCAGAGAAAAATCCCTTCCTCACCCAAGTCAGTCAACGATGCGGACGGCGGCGACGGCGACATGTCCCCGCGCCCGCGACCCCGCGTGCAAGTGTGCAACCAGCCAGGCAGCCATGGTCGATGTGTCGTTCAGCACTCGTATCACATTTGCAACCTGATTTCAGAGGAGCTATGCTAAGCACAGCCAGAAGAGATCCAACAAAATGGTAAGTACAAAGACAGTCAGATGAGTGGTTTTACCACTAGCTTTGACTGAAAAGAGTTCGGCGCCACTACTTTTGTCTCTTGCCCTAGCCATTTGCTAGGCGCAACACATGTTCTCAATGCGGACAAAACAACTTGTAATACTCTAGTACTACGACTGGAGCCGCCAGCGAAGCACATGATTCGAATTTCGGGGCTGCAAAGATGTCCATTGCCCGTATTTTTCTCAGCATAAATCAGCACCAACCACCAGCCAGCATTATTTTTCTCTTAGCACAAATCAGTACCAGCCACCAGCCAAGCGAACAGGCTGGTCGTTTGTTTGTCCGTCTCCACCCAAGGTGAACGGCCTGTGTTTGGTGCTGGTTTTTGCTGAGAGAAAAAGGCTGATAAGCCAAAGAAACAGGGCATTTCCCAAGGGTAAAGGTAAAATATCATGCTGTCACTTCATAATCGCACTTCAAATTTGTCTCGATCTAACTACGTGGGTAACGGAATAGTCAAGGCACCGAGTAGCCATCGCCATCACTAGGTGAGGTCAAATTTAGGATTTAGCGGTGGCTGATGGTGACAATTATATGTGAATTGTCATGTGCGCAGGGATTAATTATTGTTTATTTTCGTCATAGAGAGCTGACTTTCAAATCAAAGAAAGCATTGAATGATAGAATATAACAAGACAGACAGCTAGATAAGAGTATAAGACTCGACCAGTATACCACCAAGCTTAGAAAATTAGCTGAAAGAACTGCTCACACAGAGGTGATGTGCTGATGTTGAAAGTTCCATTTTTCTTTATGGCTGATACTTCCAAATAGAAAGGTTTATAATATAGACCAAAGACCAGACCACAAATAGGCGATCCAAGGTTCACTAGTCTATAGCACACGGTTAGCAGCTTGTTGAAAGCTTAAGCATTCAAACAGAAAATTTCTAGCTACAGATCCAAGGCTCATAAGTATGCAGCTTGCTGGCAGTTTAAGCATAATAAACAGAACGTTTCCAACTACCCAGATGATACTAACTGCTAAGTTTCCAAGGTAATGAAACTTTTAAGTGACAATCTAATGACTGAACAGCATGCTGGTTGTTCCAAGATGGAACATCAAAAGGCGATATCAGGATTTAGGCACATCAAGAATTACAGTTCCGTACAGATACTACAAGCACTAGCAGCAATTGAAAAGGAGATACAGAATTGCAACTGATCTTACAGCTTAGATGGTTATCGCATCCCGAGCTGATGCAACGATCGAATTGACCACCCGGCATCCAGCGACAACTTTGGTGCCTCAATATGGTTGGCTTACCAATCATTACGCCTCCAATCTGTCCATAACAAGGCTATATGTATAGCGTCATTGAGCCTGAAGAAAAGGTTCCACAATCCAATGCGCAATCAGGCATCGGTTACATGGTGTCTGAATCATCCTTGTTATAGGACAGCGGGAACTCATCAAACTGCTCTGAGACATCAGGACCCTGTCCAATGCTCTTCAGAGAGTGGAACGCCCGATACATTGAGTGCCTCTCTCTCAGACGAGGCTGGGTACATGCAAAAGCTACCTTCAAGAACTCCTCAATCTCCTTGTCATGACCCTTTCCGCGCAATGGCTTATCAACAACATCACCTATCCGCCCAGAAGCCTTGAGCTGATTTACCCAATCCACCAATGTCCCCTTGAAACCTTCACCCGTCACATCAGTTACCACAGCAGCAGCCTCCTGGCCACTCAGAAGCTCAAACAATATCACTCCAAATGCATAAGCATCGCCTTTCATTGTACCGACTGGATTGCTGGCGTACTCTGGGGCAACATAGCCAAACTCCCCAAAGTCCCCGTTCAGGAAAGGACTAGTATCGCCGCCCTCACCAGGCGCCATCCGGACCAGCCTCGTGAGTCCAACATCCGTGATCCGAGCCTCATAATCCTCATCGAGAAGAACGGCACTTGAGCTCAAATTCTGGTGAACCTGCGGAACCTGGAACCCATGATGCAGCCACGCAAGGCCTCTTGCTGCCCCAACGGCGATCCTGAGCCGTGTTGCCCAATCCAGCGGCGCTTCCCCTGGCTTCTTCATCACCGATGAAAGAGCCCCACTCTCCATATGCTTGTAGACCAGCAGCCTCTCGTCCTCCACAACACAGAACCCCAGCAGCGGCACGATGTTGGGATGCCGCAGCTGCCCAATTCGCCCCATCTCCGCCCTGAACGCCTTCTCTGAGAGCGGGCACGAGTGCAGGCGCTTCACCGTCAGCGCAGACCCGTCCCGTAGCACGGCTCGGTAAGCCGTCCCCGCCCGCGAGCTCCCGGCGACCACGATGTGGCTGGTGCTGAAGTCCTGCGTGGCCGCCATCAGGTCAGCGAGCTTGACCTTGACGATCGGCTTCTGGAACAGGGAGACCGGGACCAACCGGTTGTGCGCCGCCCGCAGCCTCTCCGCCCACCAGCTCCCGTCCTCCACGGCGGCGCCGCCCGACTCGCTCCCCGCGCGCCTCTGGCGGCGGCGCCCTCCCTTGCCCTTCCCGGTGCAGCGCCAGAAGAAGTAGGCGAGGAGCAGCGACGCGGCGGCGCCGAAGACCCCCGCCGCGATGACGATTCCGAGGCCTGCGCCCCCGAGCCCGCGGCCGCAGCGCGAGGACACGGGGCGGCCGCAGAGGCCCGAGTTCCCGGAGAAGGAGTCCTTGCCGAAGCTGGCGCCCAGCTGGGGCGGGATCTGGCCGTCGAGCCTGTTCCCGGAGAGGTCGAGCGACTTGAGGCGGTCGAGGCGCGTGAGGGAGCCGGGGATCTGGCCGGAGAGCTGGTTCCCGGCGAGCTTGAGCGAGTTGAGGAAGCGGCAGTTGGCGAGCTCGGCGGGGATCGGGCCGGTGAGCTTGTTGGAGGAGAGGTCGAGGGTGACGAGGAAGGGGAGCCAGTCGCAGAGCGCCGGGGGTATCTGGCCGTCGAGCGCGTTGTCGGAGAGGTCGGAGTGGTTTGACCAGGTGGGCGACTGGTTCCTTGTTGCGGCCTCGCGGGGTGGTGGTGGTGGTGGAGTGGATGGGGGAGGGAGGAGGGGGACAGAGTGTATACTGGTGCGCCGTGTCGTCTGGCGTGCGGCGTCTGCGCGCTCGGCGCTGGGCGGGCTCTAGTGGGGGTTGGTTTTTTGGTTGGGTTGGCCGGTTGAGTTGGGTCGGGTCGGGTCGTGCGTGGACTGCGCCGCGGGGTCCCGCCGGGATGGGGGAGGGAGGTGAACAGCAGGGCACGGGGACGGCGCGGTGAAAAGGGGGTTGCGAGCCACTTTGCCAGGTTGGGGTCGGGGCTAGTGACCAAAACTGGAGAGAGGGCGAGTGGAGACACCGGGGGATGGGATGGATGATCGGGCCGTGCAAGGCAGGCTGCCAGCCACGGGTGGCTGGGGTAAGGTAAAATTTGAGAGGTTGAATTTGGGGTGTTTAGTTTCTGAAAAAAAAATAAAAAGTGAGTTGAAAAAGTCACATCGGACACTGTAACATTTTTCGTTTGTTTGTGGTAAACATTGTCCTACCATAACCCAACTAGGCTTAAAAGATTTGTCTCGTCGTGTACATCAAAACCATGTAACTAGTTTTTTTATTTACCCACGTTTAGTACTCCATGCATGAGGAGAGAGATTTGATGTGATAGGTGAATAGTGAAGTTTGGAGAGAGAATTTTTAGAAGTTGGATGATGTGACCGGGAACTAAACAGGGCCGTCACTTCGTAATCATTGCGCTACTGTAGCATTTCGTTTATATGTACGAAAAATTGTCCAAAAATTGATTAATTAGGCTCAAAATGTTCGTTTTGTGGAGTACAATAAAACTGTTTAATTAGTTTTTGATTTCATCTACATTTAGTACTCCATGCATGTTATGATATTTTAATGTGATGGAGAATCTTCTTTTTACATAGTGAATTTGGGAGAAACTTTTTGCATCAAGGCCTAAATCAGGAGAATTCACTGAGTTGCGTCCATCAAAAAAACATTCAAGCGACACTGCTACCTTGTTGGAACTGAGGAAGTAGTAAATTAAATCGTAGTTATCTTTAAAGAAATGTAACTAGAATCAACAAGTCGGGTTGCGTCACACGATACAATTGTCACGTGATCGACGATTGGCTGGGTTGTGCCGCTAAGCTACCTGTCACGTGAATAAGTAAGGTAAGTTAGGCGGTAGATCTCTCTTTATTACGATGGAAACTACACCGATATATTTTTTTCCTAAGGGTGTACGCAGTATATGTTTCATTCCATTATTACACAGCCTTTTCTTTTTGAAACAGTTTGTCAGTTACGCAGTGGTTGGAAGTCAACTAACGTCGTAGGCTGTGTTTAGTTCCCCGTCACATCACCAAAATTCTTAAAATTTTCTCTTCAAACATCACTATCTACCTATCACGTTAAATCTCTTTCCTCATACATAAAACATTAAACGTAGGTAAATAAAAAACTAATTGTATAGTTTTGATGTATACGACGAGACGAATCTTTTGAGCCTAGTTAGGTCATGATAGGACAATATTTACCACAAACAAACGAAAGGTGCTACAGTACGCTACAGTGTTCGACGTGACATTTTCTCCAAACTTTCTCCTACACTTTTTGAAACTAAACACAGCCGTAAACGTTGCACCTCAAGAAATGTCTGTACTAATAACGGTTGGATGTACCATGCATGTACTCCGTAGAATCACACATCACGCGACCGGTGCTTGCTGTAGCCATATGCCACTTTGGAGAGCAGGATTGACTATGGCTATGGTTACATTGACTGAATTCGATCGCACCCACAAGAACATCACGCCGGGGGCAGGCCAAGGGCTAATCAAATCATGCACATGCACGCCTGGCGGCCTGGAGCCCGGCTCTGGACGGCGGGCACATGGCGGCCGCACGGATCGGACTAGGCCACAGCCCAAGCCCACAGCCATCTTTCTGTCAGTCTCCCGCGGGTCGTCCGGTGACCGCGAGGCGATCGGGCTCCCCGGTCAGACGGTCCAAAGCGAAGCGAACCCGGCCTCGCCGCGCCGTTATCCGACCACCCGACGGGCGCATCGGGCACGACGGGATCGGACATCGGAGTGGGAGCTCTGGAGGCAGAGGCACTGAGGCAGGACGGAAAGCGGGGACGCCTCTAAACTGACTGGTGCTGCATGGAAATTCGATTCCTGGGGTGTGTTTAGTCCAGTGAAAAGTGGTCAAAAAGTCATATAAGATATTGTAACATATTATAGCATTTTTTGTTTGTTTATGGTAATAGCTGTCCTACTATAACTTAACTAAGCTTAAAAAGATTCGTCTCGTCGTGTACATCAAAACTATACAATTAGTTTTTTTATTTACCTACGTTTAATGTTTCATGTATGAGGAGAGAGATTTAATATAACAGGTGAATAGTAAAATTTAGAGAGATAAATTTTGAAACTAATCACTGGTCCGAGAGTTGTGTATGTGGCGTCCTGGGCTCGCCCAACGGACTTCTTTAAAAAAAAAGCATGTACCTCAACCTTAATTTACATTAAAAAACTAAATTTACGAAAATTCACTTGTACCTCAACGGGCACACCTATGTAGGCTGTTGATGCAAAAACGAACCTTAACATGGTTTGTGGAAAGTAGGAGGAGCAAAACTGGTTACACAAAGCTCACCTACCTGCCTGATTAAGTATAGGCCGCGTTTATGCCGAATCGGGGAGGCCGATTCGGGCCTACGGCCTGACAGGTCTGCCCCCCACCCCCCTCCCCCGCGGCTCATGTAGCGTTTCGTTTGTTTGTGCGAAAAATTGTTCAAAAATTTATAATTAGGCTCAAAATATTTGTCTCGCAGAGTACAACAAAACTGTACAATTAGTTTTTGATTTTATCTATATTTAGTACTCCATGTATGTTATGACATTTTGATGTGACGGAGAATCTTCTTTTTGCATAGTGTATTTGGGAGTTGCTTCTGGGGAACTTTTTGGATCTAACAAGGCCATATTTGCGATTTTAAGAAGGAATTAAAGCAGAAAAAGTGGAGTCTGGTCAGAGTTCAGAGCGAGTACTTCTGCGCCTTTTCTCTTCCAAGAGAGGGACACAGTGACAGAGACAATACCACGGCTGAAGAAGGTTCTTCACCTGTGGGGTTCAAGGCTCACAAGGATCTATCTACATCCACAAGGATCTCCGTTTAAATCTCTCGCAGTATGCGTTGGAGGTACAGCAAATTCGTTACGTGAATTGTGGAGAGAGAAAAAACACACAAACCAATTTCACGAACTGTCTCCTGTTATGTGTTTAGTTTCGAGAAAGAGGAAGAGAAAGTTTGGTGAAAATATCACATCGGGCACTGTAGCGTATTGTAGCAATTTTTCATTTGCTTGCGGTAAACATTGTCCTACCAATCTATCATGACCTAACTGGGATTAAAAGATCCGTCTCATCATGTACATCAAAACTATGTAATTAGTTTTTTTATTTACCTACATTTAATACTTCATGCACGAGGAGAGAGATTTGATTTAATATATGAATAGTGAAGTTTGAAAAGAGAATTTTTTAGAAAGTTTGGGAAGTGAACACGGCCCTGGTCTGATTGGCAAACGGTTGTGTAAGTCCACGAAATGCCTGGAAACGACCTTCGACCGGGCGAGGTCCGTCACTTTTCTGCTTTTACCGTTTCAACGTAAGGGAAGCATCGAAAGTACAGATCATGTCTTCATGCGGCAGCCGGGAATGACACGGCAAGGTCGCTAGGCTAGCGGGTAGCCCACTGGCCACTACCTGGCTCGGCAAGCCCTGACCTCAGCGAGCCCTGGGCTGAGCTTTCTAGTGGCTACACGAATGATGCTACAGCTGGATGCGTAGCTTCAAGATGTCGAAAGCTTGAAATGCTAGCAAGTAAAAACAGATACTTGTTGGGATTTCGAGAAAGATAAAGGTCCGAAAAAACAGCGGAACCAGAAGGTGCTACCCGAGCACACCTGCAACTGTCCTCTGGATTTGGGAATCGAATGGATTCGGTGGCCATCAACAGCAACAAGCACAACAATTTATGTCACAAATAAGTTGAAGAACACAAGGAGCGCAATCCTTCAGGCACATTTAATCCCACGACAAGGAGCCAAGCATACATCCGCTTTATGATTTTAACACGGGCGTAAAGTGCCAGGAATCAGAGGAAACACTCTCATCACTCACAGAAAGCATGTGACCGCAAGTTCGGTCGAAGTCAACCATAAGAATTGCTCAAGTCGATGGTGAAACTAATTTCACAAGATACCCAATGGATTCACTATCCACTACAGACGAGTGCAAGGGCTCAAAGAAACAAAA
Source organism: Echinochloa crus-galli (assembly GCA_900205405.1). Classification (NCBI taxonomy): domain Eukaryota; kingdom Viridiplantae; phylum Streptophyta; class Magnoliopsida; order Poales; family Poaceae; genus Echinochloa; species Echinochloa crus-galli. The sequence continues at coordinate 282,972 of OAMR01000183.1, read as the reverse complement.
ACTAAACGTATAGGTTACAACTTACAAGATTGGGACAGTCACTGCCTATTCGATCGATTCTCTCTGTACAGGATGGTGCAAAAGTGAGTGATTCTATGATATAATTGAAAGAATGAGCATACAACACACCGGTGGCGAAGGCATGATGTGACAGTGCACAAAGCCACCCATTATCCATATGGTAACAAGGAACTCGCTCACCACGGGGGATTGAAACAGTTATGTACCAAAAGAAAGAACAGAAAGAATGGCTTGGTCATATCAGTTCCAAGGAAATCATAGATGCAACTTAGTTCTGAACATGCACCCGACAACCTTTTTTGGGGACGGGTCTTTTGGTCCTTTGTCTCGTTGCCCAGAAGTAAAATACAGCCAACCATCCCAGTATCCTACCAACGTGGTCTTGATCCGGAAAGGTAACCGCCCAATCACACTCCATTCCTGCAGATGGGTGGGGTTCAGTAGCATCAGACAGATCAAGGGTGGCAATGATTTACAAAATGCAATTCTGATACTTATTTTCATGCTTTCTGTGGCCTACCCAATTATGTACATTTTCAGCACCACACGAATACAGGGAGTTTAACAACATTTTAGTTGCTTTTGTATTAACTACACGGAAGAATAATGTAAAATACCATCTATCGCTATGAAAGAACAATGAAAACCCACCATGACAAGAAACAAGAAATAGATCTGCAACAAGCATGGTTTGTTTCTTTCCCATCCTTTTCTGATCTTTACAAGGAAAAGGAAAATACAGAAAGAAAGGGGGGAAATGTATACCAGTGTGTCCAGATTGAACCGAAATACTTCACCAACCAAGACCATCTTTTTAGTTATTGGGTGCTTGTCTGTGGTTCCTCCGGCAATAATGAGAGAATTGTTGACATTCACCCAAGCAAACTCTATATGTGAATCTGGTTTTGGCATAGGTGGAAGTTCCTTCCATGTCATCTCATCATCAAGCATATAAACATTGCTAAACACAACCTGCACAAGCAGAATGTTGTTTTTAGAAGAGAGAGGCAGTAACAAAGACAAGCAAAACAGTGCATATCTGAAGGTTACTAAGAAAATAGTGAAGCTAGAATATGTCACGTTTTAGAAGGTACTTGAATTGATTATGGTCTCAATTCAAAATCACCAATTATGGGCTTGAAGGGCAACAACAAAGAGAAACAGATTGTACAAATCTGAAGGTTACTGAGAAAACAGTGAAACTAAAATATGTCACATTTAAAAGGTACTTGAATTGATTCTGGTCAACTCAAAATCATCAATTATGGCAACGCTTGAAGGACAACAGTAAGGTAAATAGAATAGTGCAAATCTGAAGCTAATAAAGAATATAGTGGAACTAGAATATGCCACATTTAAAAGGTACTTGAATTGATTTTGGTCTCAACTCCAAATCATCAATTAAGGCGGTGCTTGAATATATGCGATAATATGATAGCTTAATAGTTCAACCAAATTAAATGTCCTTGTCTTTTGTTTTTCTAGAAAAGAAAATGCAGTGCTCATGATGCCAATCCACTTTCTGGTGAAATCAGGTGCACCACTATAATTGAACAAAGTAGGTACAGATGCTTGGTGTTTAGATACTTACTAACCAATACATGACACATGGTTAAGTTGTACTTTATGCAGGGAAAACCAATCTAGTTGACCTTAAAACATAGGGCCACAAAATCATTAGCGGTGAGTTGAGTTGCACATCAACATACCTCGCTTCTTCTAACACATTTAAATATAGGAGACCCAGGCTTGGCCATGAAATCACCTTCTTGACCACCAATAACAAGAAGTTTATCATTTGCAACAACACAGGCCCTGGTAGTAAAACAAAATACTTTTATAAGAACTTCAGTAACTTAACAATTAAGGATGTTCCCAGAATTCAAAGACCAATTTCTTTATCACGCAACCAAATTAAAAGGAAAACATTTCCTAGCAGCATAAATGTTGGCCAGATCGTAAGAAAGTGGAAATGCGCCCAATAGCAAAATGCCAAGACAACCTAGGGCGTAGGCATCTAGTAATATCGCTTTCTAGTGAAAATAATTACTTTCGATAACATAGGAAGGGAAAATTATATACCTATGAGGACCTCCACGTGGTATTGGTATCTCGCTCCTCCACTCTTTCTCCAATGCTTTCCCATCCTTAACCGCGAGACTCCAATGTTCAAGACCAGGTTCATGCCTATCCTCCTTGCTGCCACCCATCACATGAAGTCTGCCTCTCCAAAGTTGAGTTGCTGGAGCATATCTGAATAATAGAATTTACATTGGGTTCAGATTGTTTACAGTCAACAAGTTGACCAAATATTCAGGCATAGTATTTTGCATTAATGGGAGAATGGGACCAACAAAGCAACAACTTTCAAGTGCAAGTGATGTGTAGGTGCATAATGGGTGGATGCTCAATTTGATTTTTTTTGTTCAAATTAAAAGAACAAGATAGTACCTAGGAACTGGCAACGGAGGCAGATCATGCCATTTTTTTGTTTCTGTGTCCAATACAAAATTTCGAGCTGTAGGTCCCCTACATTGGGGACCATACTGTCCAGTTACCACATAGATGAATCTTCCATCAGTAACCATCCCCAGATGCGAATGTGCCATGTCCTTGGGCATATCAAATCTTCCACCCCATGTATTATCCGAGAAATTGTATATATCAACGTGAGAATGCACCTATATATAAAAAAAAAGGAAAAGGAAAATTTTAAGGAAGGCAACTTTGCTTAACATATTGCCTGTGTTTAGTTCCCAAAAACCCACCCCAAAATTCCACTATGCAAAAAGTTCCATCACATCACATCAAAATGTCGGCACATGCATGGGGCATTAAATGTAGGCAAATAAAAAAAACTAATTGCATAGTTTTGATGTACACGACGAGGCGAATCTTTTGAGCCTAGTTAGGTCAACAATTACCACAAACAAACGAAAAGTGTTACAGTGCGCTACAGTGTCCCATGCGAGTTTCCTACCAACTTTTCACGGAAACTAAACACACCCATTGAAATAACTCACATCTAACTACAGATTTATTCAATGAAACACCATGGAATAGAAATTAACATAGATGGGACCAGAGTATAATTGACAGTCCAGCAAAGTTATTATTTGTTCTATAGATGGGACCAGAGTACAAATTAACATACCTAGCACAGGTATTTCAAGTGTATTTCATTATGCAAGAGCGTGCACTGAGTAGATAAATTGTAGAAAAGGGTGCTATCACTGTAGTATTTCTATCACTGCTGCCCTTCTTCAAGCAACAGATGTCATAAATTGTAGAAAAATTGATATCTTGAGATACAAAGCATGAAGGTATTTGTCTATCCTGGACAAAATAAAGCATGAAGGTATAGCAGGCAGGTTTCTCACATGGTTAATGGAGCCATATCCAGCAAATACATATAAGAGATTCTTAATCTGTATAGCAGCGCCATCCAAACGCGCAACGGGTGCTTCAGCCATCTCCTCCCATTTTAATTCTGGAGCTGGCAAGTCTGCAAAAGTTGCATTTATGTCCATTGAACCTACAGGTTTCTTGTCCTTCTTATTCTGTATAAAGAAATGATATAATGGACTAGCTTTGAGAGAGGCCATTGTAGCAACACGGTGAGAATAAACAGGCAAAGTTGCAAATAGAATCCATCTAACAGAGCTTTAGACCACAGTGATAACTGACCATTCTTCACAGCATATATCATTACATATAAAAATAAGGGTGCAAAACATCTAAGTACAGAATATAACTTTACACATTATTTAATACTGCATGATACCAACTGGTCCGAGAGAAAATCTGTTTAATATCAAATTCATGTTAGGCATATGCAAGATATGATCTACCATTGTTATGATACCAAATAAATGTCATCTAGGCATAAGTATCATAACAAACATGAATGAACAACATATTTCAGACCCCAAAGAACGAAAAGGACAACTACTGTAATTTGCTAGTAAACATAGTCTATTTTTACACATACGATCTAGATTTCAAATTAAATGGTATGGAAGTGTTGAATATTTTCATAAAAGCAAAAACAATATGTTACTACGGCAACCTATATAAATTATAAATACTGTAGAACTCTTGTTAGTAAACATCAATCACGCAAACCCAAAGCAAGAACAGGTGTCATGCCAGTTGCAAACTAATGCACAGAGTCTACAAACACAAGCGGTAGTGATATGTGGAAAAGGGCTTGTTTAGTTCTATTCTATAGCCAAGGATCACAACCAGACTATCTACATTCCTACGAGAAGTCTGAAATCCAAATGTCGGGAGGTTAATCCTGGAGGACCAGACAGCGGAGGAGGACGAAGCCCATAGATAGTCAGCGACGAGGACGAGACCGAGGGCGGCGACGACGGCGAGTGCCACCAGGTGCTTCGGCGGCAGCGCCTTCGCCGCCGGCCTCGCCATCGGCGGGCAGCTGGGCTAGAGGAGGTAGACGCGGCGGGGAGGGGGAGTGGAGCGCGTCGGTGGCATTAACGGCGAACAGGCGCGGCGAAGAGCGAATCGCAGTGCGGTGCGGAAGGCCCGGTGGTCGGTGGATACTGAATCCGTACAGAGAGGAATGAGAAAATACGGTAGAACGACGGCTGTTGGATTTGTTTTTAGGTAATGTGGATATCCATATAAAAAAATCTTCAGATAATTGGATGTGTTTGTGTACGTGACATGTTACCCGTCTTGTGCCTTTTGGGTAAAGAACCGTATTTGATTGAACCAATCCCCTGTAGAAAAAATTTCCATCTTTATGTGCTACTATTAAGAAACTTCCCATCCCTCAAGTATCGCCGGTTCAAATTGTGTATCCCCTTGTTGCCATTTGCATTTGTTGTTATAAGTCATGCATTGACAAAAAAAAACAAATTTACCTCTCATAGCAAACTAAAGCAAATGCATCTATTTCCGTTCCCGGTCATTAAACTAATGGAATTGCCTAAATACGTGTGAACATTATAGATTAGTTTTACATTTTTTACATTTTCTCGATGGAATTATCTACTTTATCGTATGTTACAATCTCTGATTCAGCGACGGAGGTAGAATTGCAGGAAAAATTATAGAGGGCTCAATAGGTTCCAGACCAAACATTGAAAGACAAGAAATATTATGTGCAAAACTTATGGGTTGTGGCATACGACGAAAACATTCACTCATCGTGCATTATCCTGCAAAGATGCACTCTAATCTCATCAATTGCTTCCTTTTCACTTAATTTATATATGAATATGGACTTTGTGTATGTTGATCATGGCTGAATGGGAGCTTTCTACATATAGCTAACCTTTTCAATCGCACAATAAATCTGCGGAAGAAAAACAAGTGAGATTATTTGTTCCGCGGAAGAAAAACAAGTGATAAAGAGGTAAAAGATTGTTATTAGGTATAAGAAACTTGTTGTGAGGAAAGCAATGCTTAGATAAAAAAATAGAAATAATTTCAAAAATGTTTCAAGAAAAATCATATTGAGTATGAAATCAAAAAATTTCTTATGGAAAATACAAAATCATTCTTAGAAAAATAATTAGAAACTATTCCAAGAACAATGCTTTGTTGCTATATCTACACTAAAAGGTATCTACGTTCACAAAATATATCAATATTATCTTGTTTTGTTGCATGAAAATCCAATTTAAGAGGAAACTAGGTTTAAACTTTTAAAGTACCTGGAAACCAATTTAATTAACCCAACCCCACATGTCCATGTCCAATCTGATCTCACGGCATTGGCTTGCCCTTAGCATTTGGCTTCGTCAACCGACGCATCGGAACAACAAGCAAAGACCTAAGAGCATCTCCAAGAGTGCCTAATAATGTTTCCAAAAATTAATTTTAGAAGCAAAAGTAAAAAAAAGTAGTACTCCAACAGTGGTCCAATCTCCCAATTTTTATGCATGCCTAATATTAGAGCTATTCTGAGCCAAATTTGCCTCCCATCCCCGCACTCCCAATCCGCATTTTTTTCGGTGGACCGGCGTTTTTCCTTCTTATTTTTTCTCCGCAAATAACCATTGTTTTCCTTTTTCCGTGAGGCAAACATTGTTATTTTTTTTTTGCCGAGTTTTTCTCCCCGCAAAAGTCACGGCAGTTTTTAAAGATGGATGGAGAATGGGCCCAACAGTTGATTTTTTTGGGACTGATTTTTGGTCATTGTTGGTTCAGATGATTTTTTTAACTCCCAATACTTTTTTAGAATGTTCAAAAACTTGATTTTTGGGAGTCTAATTTTTAGAAACTCTTGGAGATGCTCTAAGTTTAGTTTTAAACAATTTATATTCGGACTCATGTTGAGTATGAAATCTTGTACATACTTATGTCTAGACTTTAATTTTAATCATGGAGTAGGCCTAGCGTATATGTGAGGGGCCTCGGCCCCTTTGTCCCTTGAACTTCTTTCCGATGAATGAAAAAAAGTCCTTTTTTACGTCCTCACGTTTAGCCGTCGTTCGATTTTCATCCTCTAAGTGTAAAACCAGAAATGTTTGGTCCTCCAAGTTTCAAAACCGTGCGTTTTACATCCCTCGGCGGTTTCGACGGCGGTTTCGCTGACGTGGCGCGCCGACGTGGCGTGCTTAAAATAGCTGAAACTTTGAAAAATCATATAAAATCATAAAAAAATGATAAAAAGATAAATCCAATTTTTTTAGCTTCCTCATGATCATCTTTACATAGTGGAGTCATTTATTTATATGTTTGATATTATTTTCTAGTCAAAATAAAATAGGCAAGAAAAGGGGCCATAGAACTTGTAAAATGCATAGTAAATATTTAAAACATTATAAAATAGTAAATCCAACTCATGTGTGCCTCTGGTGAGTGCGTGCATCTAGTAGAGTAGTTTGTTTACATATTAGATGTTTTTATATGGTATAATAGGATTATATTTAGCATATACACAAATATAATCTTACTCTATCGTATAAAAACTTTTAATATATATAAAACTACTAGCTCATCTGAAGATGAAAAGTTGAGCTATCATTTTTCTTTCATGAAACTGGGCCTGTGAACCTTGAGGTTATTAAGGTCGCCGTAAGCACCCTCATTCTTGAGGTGCACATAATCTGTCATTAAATTATACCAGACATAAATGTCAGTTCCCGTACTAAAGTGAAGACTCAAACCTAGCCACCTAGGTAGTGGGATCCATATCATACATAGTCAATTAGTCTATGCCCTGTTTGCCAAAAGCAGAACAATGTTGCTCTTCATTAGGACGGTGCATAAAAACTAGGTCTAAATCATTTTATAGTCATGTATTATCATCCCAAATAGTGAATAAACTGCAGGTTTCAATGGCATCTTAATAATAACAATTGTCAAGGACAGCAATCCACAAGTTAAATCCAGTGAAGGAAAAAATTTTAGGAAAAGAAATTGACTTTGAATATTTGTAGTTGTACAAGGAGCAAGAACAGAGAGTCTGTACGCCAAAAACATAAGTTTGTTACTGGGATGTGCAAGTGCAAAGTCAACCATCGATCTAAACATTGAACAGGGTTATCGAACATCACAAGAATGAATGTAATTTTTCCTTTCGGGCCGTGAAAGCCCTTCTTTTTCAACCTGTTGTATAGCAGAGCACGTGGACACGTAGAAAACTCTCAATAGAGATGGTAGTAGGCAGCAAGCAATACACAGGTCAAAAGGAGCTGTTTCTTTTCTGTTTCTTCT
>OAMR01000183.1:246385-269855 GCA_900205405.1 Echinochloa crus-galli | reverse complement strand
AAAAATATGAAAGCATATGGCTGGGTTTTACAACTAATATGTCTTTGGGCAATATTTCCTCCTACCACACAAAAATCTAATGATCCACCAATAAATAAATAATATAACTCAGGAAAGCTGATCTATAAAAGGGGAAAAACAATATTAAACATATCATGAAACTTATTCAACACACGTAAATTGGACATGGCTATTTGCCCATTCTATTCAGAGAATGCCTTAATTAAATCGCATAGCATCAGATTATGACATATCACTTGAATTCACGTCTACAAAGTCAACATGTTACATCATGGAACTTAGAAATTAGCATGGTCCTTGTCCTTCAACAATATAATCCACAGAAACAGCACGTATGCTGATAATTCGACCAGTGAAAGCAGCAAAACTGAAGAGCAAAAGCAATTCCCGTCATGAAACCTAGCGAGAGGACTAAAGCAAAATTACCAGGTGTTAAGTGTTAACTCTGCACACAATAAACTGCGCCCGCACGGGTCGCAAGCCCTAAGGAGCGATCGATCGACCTCCCACGCAACGAAGAGAACTCCTAATCGAACCGAATCAGAACCGCGGTGTGGCTTACATATACTACTCTGCCGCGCAGCAGAGGAACAGCTATTTGAATTCGATTCCTCGCAGCTGGAGAGAGAGATCCCCCTGACCTAAACCGATTGAGAAAATTCCAACGGAGCGTGGTAGGATTCCTTACCGACGGGAGAAATTGATTCAAATCCGGATGGATCTCCACTTCGTGCCAACCGAATACCGGTGTACGGGGAAGGGGGCGGAGGGGGAAGAGGATTGTGGCAGCAGCAGCGGAGGCGTGGGGAGAATTGCTATGGGGTGGCTGGCGAGCTTCGGTGGGATGAGCTGGAGGCGGTTTGGCGGCGGCGAGGGCGCTGACGAGGAAGAGGATGGTGGATTGGGGCAGGGTTTTTTCCCCTGTTTTCTGTCGCGTGTGTGCTGGGAGGACGATGATGAGTTCCGGCATTGAGTCTTTGTGGGCCCGACATACTTGGGACCCAAGCTCGAATATTTATTTTGGAAAAGTTCTTTTTACGTCCCTCACGTTTAGCCGTTGTTCGATTTTCGTCCTCTAAGTGCAAAACCAGAAATGTTTGGTCCTCCAAGTTTCAAAACCGTGCGTTTTACATCCCTCGGCGGTTTCGACGGCGGTTTCGCTGACGTGGCGCGCCGACGTGGCGTGCTTAAAATGGCTGAAACTTTGAAAAATCATATAAAATCATAAAAAAATGATAAAAAGATAAATCCAATTTTTTTAGCTTCCTCATGATCATCTTTACATAGTGGAGTCATTTATTTATATGTTTGATATTATTTTCTAGTCGAAATAAAATAGGCAAGAAAAGATGCCATAGAACTTGTAAAATGCATAGTAAATATTTGAAATATTATAAAATAGTAAATCCAACTCCTGTGTACCTCTGGTGAGTGTATCCATCTAGTAGAGTAGTTTTATATATATTAAAAGTTTTTATACGATAGAGTAAGATTATGTTTGTGTATATGCTAAACATAATCCTATTATACCATATAAAAACATCTAATATGTAAACAAACTACTCTACTAGATGCACGCACTCACCAGAGGCACACAGGAGTTGGATTTACTATTTTATAATATTTCAAATATTTACTATGCATTTTACAAGTTCTATGGCCTCTTTTCTTTCCTATTTTATTTCGACTAGAAAATAATATTAAACATGTAAATAAATGACTCCACTGTGTAAAGATGATCAAGAGGAAGCTAAAAAAATTATATTTATCTTTTTATCATTTTTTATGATTTTATATGATTTTTCAAAGTTTCAGCCATTTTAAGCACGCCACGTCGGCGCGCCACGTCAGCGAAACCGCCGTCGAAACCGCCGAGGGATGTAAAACGCACGGTTTTGAAACTTGGAGGAACAAACATTTCTGGTTTTGCACTTAGAGGACGAAAATCGAACGACGGCTAAACGTGAGGGACGTAAAAAAGACTTTTTTTCCCCGATGAATCAAAAGGCTTGGCATCTCGCGGGCTTAGCGTGCGCATGGGCCACGAAAGGCCCACAGTACGGCTCAGGGCATGAGGGTGACTGTGTGAGAGGAAGAGGCACTCCTGCAGCCGGCCCAGTTGGTAACCTCGCTTTGCGGTGGCGTTGCCGGCGGCCAGCCGCCGATTGGTCGCCGGCCACGCCGCACGAGGCCGTCGCGACTCGCGACTTGCCCAAGAGGAGGGAGAGCCGCGCGACGCGATGCCGTGGCTGCCGCGTACTACGTGCAGGCGAAACCAGGGCGTGACTGGTTTGTGTATCTGCCCAGCCTGGTTCACACCAAAGAACCAGGCCCCCGGCAGCCAGGCTCTACGCATGCAATAGGGGTTTGATTGGTTGACTGAATAAGCTGAGCCAGGTCAGAATGAGCTAGTGATTGGTTGCATGTATGAAGTCATTTTCGCTTCTCCCACCCTCACGCACGGGCTCGCCATTGCACCGCGGGAGCCTGGCTCCAGAGAAACGAGGAATCTGGCCGCACCCCGGGAGCCAGGCTCGAGGTCCCCTTTTACATCCCACGGGCCAGGCCCACTAGCAAGCACAGGCAACCAATCAACCGTATGTTGCATGCCGGGAGCCTGGATGAGGGGTGATGCGGGCAACCAATCACCCCCGTAGGACACTCGTGCAAGGCTCTCTCGGCCCATCCCAATTCCCACCCCGAGCGGTGCCCGGAAATCTGTCCGGCCGGCCACGCCGACGCCGCATGGCGTAGCGTCTCCCCATCAGCAACGCCATCCCGGGGGCCAGAGGCGGACAGATCGGATAAGAGCAGGAGCAGAAGCGGCCAACGCGGCTGTTAGAAGTTGAGCCAACACTCCCTCCGGCTCGCGCGGTGCGCCGGAGTGACAAGCTACGCTGCTGCGCACTCATGCTTATCCGCCGTACACACTCACGCCGATGCGCCAAGGCGCGGCAAGGCAACTTGCCTTATCGTAACCACCACGTCTAGGCTTCCGTGCTTCATCAGTTCATCAATCCTCTGTTCGTTTGTTTTTTCCCCCTCTCTTTTTATTTGTTTGTTTTCGCCCTCTTTTTTGAATGGACGCTTCGTCATTCTTCACCGAACGCTTATTAATTGTATATGTATATCTTCTATAATTCATTCGGCCGTATCGCCGATCCCTGTCACGCGTGATGTCAGCCACTTCGGGGGCTGGTGGCAAGGGGCACGACCTATGCCTATGCGCCGGACGGTGGGTGAGGCCGTGATGGGCGTGAACGCTGCCACTGTCACCATGCTAAGATAGAAAGGTTGCCTCACATTGTACACTGCCCATATATATCGGCTCGACCCTGCCCAGTAAAGAAAAACACGCACTCCGAGCTCGAGCTTGCACGCTCCTCTCACTCCCACAACCGCTCAGTGCGTGCTCTGCCCACTAACACGCTCCGATGGCTGCTGCAAGCACCGCGGCGGCGGCGCCATGCTACGACACGCCGGAGGGCGTGGACGTGCGGGGCCGGTACGACCCGGCGTTCGCGGCCGTCCTGACCCGCGACGCGCTGGCCTTCGTGGCGGGCCTGCAGCGCGAGTTCCGCGGCGCCGTCCGGTACGCCATGGAGCAGCGCCGTGAGGCCCAGCGCCGGTACGACGCCGGCGAGACGCCGCGGTTCGACCCGGCCACGAGGTTCGTCCGCGAGGGGGACTGGAAGTGCGCGCCCGTGCCGCCGGCCGTCGCGGACCGCACCGTGGAGATCACCGGCCCCGCCGAGCCCCGGAAGATGGTCATCAACGCGCTCAACTCCGGCGCCAAGGTCTTCATGGTAAGCATATATGCACACACCGCCGGCGCCGGCGACGGCGTACTAAATTACTACCAATGGATGAATTGAAGCCTAGCTAGCTACGTTTTTTCTCTAAGACGACGGGGGACCGTGTGCGTGTGCGTGTGGTTAATTAGGCTGACTTCGAGGACGCGCTGTCGCCGACGTGGGAGAACCTGATGCGCGGGCAGGTGAACCTGCGGGACGCGGTGGCCGGCACCATCAGCTTCCGCGACGCGGCGCGCGGGAGGGAGTACCGGCTCAACGAGCAGACGGCGAAGCTCTTCGTGCGGCCCCGCGGCTGGCACCTCCCCGAGGCGCACGTCCTCATCGACGGCGAGCCGGCCATCGGCTGCCTCGTCGACTTCGGCCTCTACTTCTTCCACAACCACGCCGCCTTCCGCGCCGGCCAGGGCGCCGGGCTCGGGCCCTTCTTCTACCTCCCCAAGATGGAGCACTCCAGGTACGTGACACTGACTGACACGACACGGAGTCACTGACACGCCCGCCCGTGCACCGCCACATACATACACACGTGCGCCGCAACGGTGCTGATCATTTTGTGACGGACACGTACTACGTGCTCATTCAGGGAGGCGAGGATATGGAATGGCGTGTTCGAGAGGGCGGAGCAGACGGCGGGGATCGAGAGGGGGAGCATACGGGCGACGGTGCTGGTGGAGACGCTGCCGGCGGTGTTCCAGATGGACGAGATCCTGTACGAGCTGCGGGACCACTCGGTGGGGCTCAACTGCGGCCGCTGGGACTACATCTTCAGCTACGTCAAGACGTTCCGGGCGCACCCCGACCGCCTCCTCCCCGACCGCGCCCTCGTCGGCATGGCGCAGCACTTCATGCGCTCCTACTCCCTCCTCCTCATCCACACCTGCCACCGCCGCGGCGTCCACGCCATGGGCGGCATGGTACGTCGTTCTTCACATGCCACCTCACCTGCCCTGCAACAGAACTCCTGGTGGTGACGCCGTCCATGGGTTCACTGTACGTGCAGGCGGCTCAGATCCCGATCAAGGACGACGCGGCGGCGAACGAGGCGGCGCTGGAGCTGGTGCGCAAGGACAAGCTGCGGGAGGTGCGCGCGGGGCACGACGGCACGTGGGCGGCGCACCCGGGGCTCATCCCGGCGATCCGGGAGGTCTTCGAGGGCCACCTCGGCGGGCGGCCGAACCAGATCGCCGGCAACGCTGCCTCCGAGGGCGGCGCCGGCGTCACGGCGGAGGACCTCGTGCAGCCGCCGCGGGGCGCGCGCACGGTGGACGGCCTGCGGCTCAACACCCGGGTGGGCGTGCAGTACCTGGCGGCGTGGCTGGCCGGGTCGGGCTCCGTGCCGCTCTACAACCTGATGGAGGACGCGGCCACCGCGGAGATCAGCCGCGTCCAGAACTGGCAGTGGCTACGCCACGGCGCGGCGCTGGACGCCGGCGGCGTCGAGGTGTGCGCCACGCCGGAGCTGCTGGCGCGCGTCGTGGCGGAGGAGATGGCCAGGGTCGAGGCCGAGGTGGGCTCCGAGAAGTTCCGGCAGGGGCGGTACGCGGAGGCCGGGAGGATCTTCAGCCGGCAGTGCACGGCGCCGGAGCTCGACGACTTCCTGACGCTGGACGCGTACAACCTCATCGTGGTGCACCATCCCGGAGGTGCGTCGCCATGCAAGCTTTGATGAGTGTACGCGTGCTTTGCCGCCGGCGTTGCCGTTGGCACGTTGCCTTGCAATAACGAACGTCTTTGCTGTTTGCTGCAGCTGCCGATAAGGCTGAATAAAGCTTCAAGCTTGATAGATACTATGATGAACAGCATTGTAATGCCCACTGCATATTCTCTGCTTGTCATGTTCATGTAAGGTGCTGAGTATGTAATTAATAAAGAACATTTACCTACCGGTACTGGCGTACTGCGTTAGACCGTTTAGGGAGACTGAAGAAGATTCCTAGAGATGACTGAACTCTGCAATTCCCTGAAAGAAAGGGAATTTTGTGGCCAAAGGATTGTTGAGAAAAAAACACTGTGACCTCAACAACACCATGAAGGAATGAATTTACTCTCTAGCAGTGATGTGTTGTAGGGCTTGTCTTTCAATTTTCATGTGGCCTACTTGTAAACTGAACGTTTCCTCCTTGGAACAATGATGCACAGCTCTCCAAGGCATTCGAGAAAGAAGGAATTTGGTACCAACATGAATTTTCTCTTTAAAAACTAAACCAACAAGGGTATAACTCTCCAATTCTCAAGGTACCAATGAATCACATTATAAAAGCTAAACCAGTAGAAAGCACGGGCCACGGCAGATATCAGCCATTCTGATCGTTACCTCGTAAGTTCAGACGGATTGTATAACAAAAGCTTCCGTTACGTGGGTCCAATTTTAACCTTTTTTATTTACAGCACCACCCCAAGCTACGACCTACTACTACTATTATCCTAGAGTGCAGATCTACATCAGTTAGAACTTTGTGGTATCCTGATGATCCAGCCACTTGGGCAAACCAGTAAGATGTTTTCACGCTTTACAAGTAATCACCAACAAGATATTTGGTGATCACGTGACGCTGATATCCAAAAACAACACTTGACTAAGACCCCAGAGCTAAGTGCATAACAACAGCCATGAGGATTCCAAGGATGCAACCGGCCACAACCTGAGATGTCCAAAGAGAGATATGTTACACCAAGCATATTGCATGTATCTGATAGTGATTACTGTCATTCTGTTGTATCAGACAATGAGAAGAAAAGGAAAATCATTTGGGGTGATCATGGTGGTATAGAGGATAAGAGGATGATGTAAACAGAGCATATTTTGTCACAAACATGAGAAATCAGTCTATACAGATGAATTTATGAAACGACGTCCATATGCCAATATGCATTTTAAGTGTCTGTCAATGATAGTAGGCTAAGCTAAAATGTTGTAGCTAAAAGGTGCATCCAGTACCTTCATGTATACATTGTTTTACCAATGAATCAGTCTATCTGTTTTGAGAATCAACTATGCCTTTACTAATTTGCAAGGCCATAGAATAGTTAGAAGTTAGAACATCAAGAAAGGCGGTATGAATAATTTAATCTCACCTGAGGAACAGTATGTCCAAGGATTTCACGTAATGGCTTTGTCTCTGATAATGGGTGTTCCTCTGGAAGTTCATAGACAATTTGATTCAGCACCTGAAAGGATTTGTAATTTGCATAAACAATAGTAGTGTCCATCTTGCCTTAACGATAAAGAGACTTGAATATATCATGTGGTGAATGAGAGAATACATCGGCAAAAATCTTAACCAAACAAATTTGATATTGACTGGCAACGGGGCATGCAAATGGGACAAAAATGGTATCTCATAAGAAAATGCCACTTCATACTTGATGCTGATTACGTTTGGATGTCAATGGATAACTTCAATTCATTAGTATTATTGCTCATACAAAGGGAATTACTTGACAACAGAACTGATCCCAGACAAGGTCATCACCAAATTATCGAATATCCTGTCAAACAAGCTGGAAATCGTCCAGGGAAATATCCAAATTTTACTGATCTATGTGACTAAAGTCAAATGTACTATGGACAAAAAGGCTACTGCTTCTTATTTAAATACAAGGCCAAATGACATCTTAGTGTGAGGATAACAAACCTCTGCCTGCTTTCCAGCATGTAACCGAACTCCAAATGCGTCATGCATCACCTGAAACAAAAATTTAAACAATGTCAAAATCAAATTTTACATTCATAAGAGCATTATTTAACTTCCAGCAAGATCTGTGCATCCTTGATCACTGTTCAAAGACATTAACTATGAGTAAATGTTAACAAAATGTATTTCAAGTAGAGGTTTAGCAATATATAGAAGTATACCTATATGCACCAGATGCAAAAGAGCAAAATCAAGATACAGCCAACAGATGAATGCAAAGTGGTAGTAATCTTCTCTATAGTAAAATCATCACATCAGATAAGCAATAGAGTTATGATAAATAACTTCAAGCATAATACCCACCACACATGCAAAGACCAGTGCAGTTGCAAAGGTGGCACTTCGAAAGCCTTCTTGGATTCCAACAGCCACTGCAAGTGCTGTCACTGTAGCTGAGTGGGATGATGGCATCCCTCCAGAAGCTATAAACTGTCTGGCATCCCAACGATTATCTTTGTACCTACATCAAATCAATGTTGGAGCAGGTGCTAAGAGAACTTTTAAAAGAATATGCATATAATATACGGCAGCCGCCATCACAGCATACACCAAGGCAATCAGGAGCAGATATCGCTAATATCAGAATTATGTTTTGTGTTCTACATCTTTAATAGTTTTTCCTATGCTTTTATAATCACCTCTGCTGAATATAAGGACTCGAAAATTGCCATTAGAAGCCAGAACACATGTAATCTACTGACTTCTCTGATTTTTATGACTCCCTTTTCAGATCCAGCATATGATTAGGAGAAAGAAAATAAACTCTCAACAATCTAGACCCAAACAAGGAAATAAACTCTTAACAAACTAAACCCAAACAAGGCCACTTCCTGTAAGAACGTACCAAAATGTTCCCATTTTTTCTACCCTGAGGCCAATTTCTACATGATAAAATGGTTACCAAGCAACCGATTTTGATTTCAATAGTATCTAGCATCTTCGAAAGCGCCATATAGTACTGTGTAGATGCAAAAAGCCGAAGGGCTGAGATAACTCAAATTCAAATGCAAAGGTGGGATATATTTTGACGCCTGATGCCCCAATACCATATTACCATCTATATTGAGATATTTTTCCAATACTATCAAAGTCTCGAGCCATTGTAACAAACATAAATCACATGCAAAGAAACACAAATAATCCAAACCAAACCACTGCATAACATAGTGGGACACTTCTTCTAGCATTCACAATAGAATCTAAATACAGGTTTTGGGAAGTAGAGTCGCAAAGGGAAAAAAGAATTCTGAGTTCCAAAGTACGCCCGACCGAATTTGCACAACACTAAAATGTTCTGAGTGCTAAGTGCTAACAGCAAAAGTCACATGACTAATAATGCACCTCCAAGTGGCGTCTCCACTATGTCAGTACAAAGTATACCAAAAAGGCACAGGAATATTGTCTTAAGCCATTGCAATTGCCGTCCAACTACCAAACCACATGAAATAGCCGTTTCTATAACATCTCAGATGCAAAACATCCTATGAGGAAGTTTCTGAGTCATGACTACTGACGACAATAGTTCATAATCAGACCCGCAGATGCGGGGAATCATACTATACTACTGCGACGAAGTAAAACCAGAACGCTGGTACAGGAGAACGGTTTCGCTGAACAACCCAGAGGATCTCCAGCCTACTAGCTGCTAAGCCGAGCAAGAGAACTGAAGAACAACCTATAAAATACTAAATACAGTACATATAGGTCCCGAATCCTAATTCACGTGCTTACCACGCGATCTACGAACCCCCAAAACACCAAAACAATCGCATGATCCCCTTCAGGCATGCATTGTCCGCAAGGGGGGCACCGAACGCGCAAGCGACAGCGACGCGGCCACCGGCGGGCCCGAATCACCCGCGCAGAAATGCAGAGGCGGAGGTACGGATGAATTGAGGGGGGGCGACTCACCAGGTGGTGAAGAACTTGGAGGATTGCGCGACGGCGAACGCGAGGAGCGCAGCGACGAGCGGGTAGTTCACCACGCCGGCGGCGGCGGCGGCCCTCCCCATCTCGGGCTCCTCCTGCTCCTCTCCTTCTCGCCGGCGGAGGACCCTCCCTGCCGCGGAGGATTCGAATCCCCCGCGAGGAAGCAACCGAGAGAGAGAAGCGGCGAGGAGGAGGCTTCTGGGTTTTACGAATTGATTTGACGAGCGCCTCGGGGTTTTTTTTTTCCCACTTTGTGCTTTTCGCTTCGTAGTCGTAGGTCCTTCTACCTTCTTCCCCCTTCTCTCTTTTTCTTCGCTTATTTTTCCCGTCCCTTTAATTTTTCTCTCCCTCATAAATGTCGCGTGTCGCCGTAGCGCGTACACCTCCGCTACGCGCACCCACTTTCAAGTACTCCCTCAATTCCTTTTTACAGTGCGCAGCGCACGTATATTTTAAAATTTGAACGTTGGATGTGCAAGCTTCATTGGTATATACTGAATTCGTACTCGAAAATATTGTCCTTAAAGTTATGATTTTATCGCTATATAAACATTGTAGTCTTGCAGTTTGAGAAATCATGAAGCAAACTTTATACTGAGTACATGCCATGCCAAAACAAACAGCATTATATTTAAAAATAGAAATAGAGGGAGTATCTACTGCCTAGGCATTTTGTCTATGTACACTAATGTCTAGCGCCCTGGACGCAGATCGTCAATGCAAGCGAAAACTCTTTGCCGAATCGTCTAAAGTTTTTTAAAGGACTTACATTACTATTAAGAACAATATATATGAACAAGGTCAAAAGGACCTCAGATTACAGACTGCAAAGCTGTGGGTACAGGACAGTTTGAAAGATGATCAGCAGAGGAACAGGAGAAAGAAGTGTTGCTGTGAGAAATCACAGCCACACCTGAACAGCAAGGCGGTAAGCAGAAAAGTTCTCCTGTCTAGTGATCCTGATCACCTGCACAGCCGTGGACTCATGAACTGTTTGCTCCAAATCCAGAGATCCATGGCCACAGTCTACGGAAGCATTCATCTTGATTATTTACGATTCCTTCAAGGGCACGAGTGTAAGCGTCGCCGCTAGGCTGGTGCGTGGTCCCTCCGGCCGGATATGCTCCGGTCGCTAGATTCGAGCCGCCGAATATGCTGCCCTCATTGAATTCCCCAAGTATTCTTCATATTCAGTCCGAATTGCGACGTGTTAGGCAGTAGTAATAACAAGAACGACTTGGAAAGTTGGACGTGTCATCGTGCATCTAATAGGCAATCAACCAATAATTCCAGAGCACACCCGTGAAGCCAAATGCCGGGCGAATTATGGGCAGGCACATGGTCAGCAGCCCGCCGGCGTCACATCCACCCAGCCGTGTCCAACGATAACGAGCGATCTATCATCTATCGAAAGATGCAGGGCGGCGTGCAGGTGCAATCAGTGCCGGACCAGATCTAGCGAACAGGGGCTGCAAGACCCACCAAAGCAAATTTGGGCCGGGTGTCTTGTCTGCGCCGATGGCAGCGAAGCATTTCGACGGCATGTGGCGCGACGCGAAGCTAGCTGCCCTTCAAATGGTCAGGCATCGGCCGTGGCCGCGGAAAGCAACCCACAGCTGCCGAGAGACTGATGGAATGGAAGGATGGATCTGGATCGCGCACTTCTAACCTACCGTCGTGGTCATCGGTGAAACAGCATTTTTTTAAGCAGGTGAAAGAGTTTTTACACCAAGCATATCACATCATCGGCGCCCTTTCTTTACAGTGAGGATGGCTCTGCATCTTTGCTTCCTGGACACTCCTACCATCATAATTTCTTTTTCCTCCCGAACGAAATATAATTTCTGGCGGCTTTACTCTACGGTCCTCCATGAACCATGAAAAGCCATCAGTACATCACTTTCTTCGCCCGGTGCCTTCAATTAAACCGTGTCCCCCACACGGCAGAAGTCCCACGTAGCCCAGCCTGACCGATAGCAATGCTCGAATAAGTACCAGTATACAGTATATACCACTGCTCCACTGAACACGGACCTGATCTGGTTGATGCTTCATTTCAGGAGGACGCTTACAAACACCCGGTCCAAGTGCCTATATGAAGTGAAGAAACGATGGCGAACGATGATAATGGAAAAAGGCATAACAGGATTACCAGCATAAGCATACAGAATTGCAACCAACTGCGAACCAGCTGGGAAGTGGGCCTGGGCACGAACCTGTGACCTGTGTAATGGTGTCAGAGGTCTATCCGTTTCGTTGGTTGCGGCTTCCAGGCACTCACTCTGTAGTCTGTACATCACATGTAGCCAGTGAAAGCAACTGTTCCAATTGCCGTACTGACGAGTACTACTCTCCTTTCCCGACGAACTTGACAAGTTCGGCTTTGGCAGCTTCCATGACCACCGGGAAATCAACCTCCACGTAGCGTCCCCTGCCAGCAGAAACTTCAGCATGCAAGATACAATAGGTGGGGAGGAAAAAAATGATATGAGGGAGTGAAGAGAGAACTGAGAGGAGACCAGAAGTGGTTCTTGGACCAGGTGGCGGATGGAAAAGCCGGACTCGATATGCCATGCATAATCCTTGCGACAGCCCTAGGGGTAAATTTTGCAAACGAGTTGCTTTGAAGGAACACCTGCAGTGCAGTGAAGATGTTGTCATAGTGAATTCCGACAAAGGCGAACAAAATGATGGGAAATGCAGTGACAGCCCTTACCTTTATATCAGCCTGCAAGAATGGGCTGCACAAAGCAAAATGGAAGGCCGAGTCAAATGAAGCTTCAGATTAGAGCAGACCAAAGCAAAAGTGAAAAGATCACAGTATGTTTCGCTTGGGAAGATGAAGAAAACAAACCTGCCCTTGGGTGGCTGAACACAGTGGTCACTCTCTGAGGCGACGACGTTCTTGCTAAAGTACTCTATGATCTTCTTTTGGATGCACGGAGTGTGATGGGAACCAGAGCAACCATCAGTCCTTTGGCAACCCTTGACAGCAAAGTTTGCTAGAGCAAACATAGCATCCAATTTCATGATCTGTTTCAGCAACAAAGCATCATGGATTAGCTAAGATGAACTGGGAACAGGATTACATTTGATGTATACTAGCCAACCAAACAAAAAAAATCTCAGATAATCACTTCAGCTAAAATTTGGATAACAACAGGTCACTATTTAATGGAAAAAGGTAATATATGGAGACAGGGAAAGGACTTGTAGTAGTGCACCTTTGAGCGTTCTACTTCAGAAAGCCATTTTGTGACATTTGCTGAAAGTGCGTTCAAGTCATCTGGCTTCTTTAAGATAATGTAACAGTAGGCTGGATCCTTTAATTCAAATGATATTTCTCCAGAAAACTGGTTTTGGGAGGAAGATAGAAATTGTAAAGAGGAAACATAGAAGCAATTACAGAAATATGAGCAAAAAATAGACGATGGCTAAAGAAAAAAAGGCGCAACATTACCAAGCCAACTTCTGTTCTTAACTGCATAAATCTATAACTACAGAATCAATCTTTAGGAGTATCCACTTAATAAGAAGAGAAACAACCACAACAAATTAAAGTGTAATTGCGCCATTGATATGGATAAAGGACTACTAAAAGAACTAGAAGGTGCAACCATAGACAACACAGAATATGTAGGAAGACCAGACTATATAACAGATTGGTAGGTATAGACTCTTATATATGTATTTTCTTAGAAACAAAATGAATTGCCTACACATATGTACAAATGATAATACAGTCATGTAAAAGTTAATGGCATATTGTAACCACAATTCAATATTTTTCTTCCGCAAAAAAATATTTTTAACGGCGCAGCTACTTTAATATACTCCCTCAATTGGAATTTTTCACTAGGACAAGCCTTTGACCAGTACTTACACAAAATTGATGTCATTAGATTCATATTCAAAAATATATACATATGAATATATGATTATGATTGTATATCACATAAACAGAATATTGATAGAGTAATTGTTGATCAAAACTCCTAACGAAACAGAATACGTCTTGTGGAAAAAACAGAGGACGCTATTTTTGTTCCATCGAAACAGAATACGTCTTGTGGAAAAAACAGAGGACTCTATATTTGTTCCACCAAAACCTAATTTTGCTGCAGATATTGTGATGCATTACTTAAAATAATACATTCAGACTCGCTGAAAAAGGAGGAAACTATAAATAGTACCACAACCCACTGGCACCGAGTAATTGGCATTTCACCCTCATGTGTGTAGCACACTCATAACTCCAGAGAATCAATTCAAAAGGTTTAAATTTTTAGTTTCACTAAGGTTAGCGCATCCTGCGCTATCATTTGTATCAAACAATGGTAGTCGTCCAGCCAGCCAACATTGAAAAAAAAATAACAGTAACACCTTGACAACATTTGTATTAATGGGAAAAAAGGAGTACTAGGTTCAGACAAACCTTTAGCTGTTGCAAATGATCAAACACTTCATTCACTGTGATGTTCAGATTATTAGCTACTTTTGTCATGTCGAAGACAAAATTTCCATCCTTAGTCTCAGACCTGTATTTCCAAGAATGGAGAATCAGAATCTCAGAAATGCAACAGGAAAATAAATGACATGGAAATAAAGGCAAACTATGTTTACTTATTCAGCACTGATCTAATTAGTACATCCTTGTCTGCAAGCAGCTGCGGTGACGTCTGCATCAATGTAATTCAATGAATCAGGAAAAGTAAAAGTAAAAATAAAAGGGGGCAACTATGATAGCATAACAAAATAACAATGATCATGGCATTTGTGGTGATTGAATGCCTAAGTGAAAGCGTCCCTTCAATTGTGAATGGTTATTCTTTGATTACTGGATTAGTACCATAGTCATCAGATGAGCACATCAAGCAAGATTTTGGTTCATAGTGTGCGAGTTATAATAAACCATCCACATCCAGAATTCCAGATGTTTTAGTACCTGATGCTGTCTCTTATACACATCTCTAACTGGGCCACTCAGGATTCCGTATTTTGGATAACAATGCAATGGAAATGATAGATACTAGGGATCAGAATTCGAAGTGCATACCCATTAATTGTTAAAAAAACCAGAGGGAAAGAATGTCTAGATACCAGCTCAAAGTGATGGAACAATAGCCTTTGATACTTGGTAGTACAGAAAACAGCTATCATATCATGGTGATCATGGTTGCACTATATAGGTTGACACAATGTCACCATACAAAAGTGTTTTCCAACCATATAACAATGACTACAACAATTTTTTCAGCAATTAGAAATTACCATCCCAGACCAAAGATTAGGACTTTACCGAGGCAAACGCCAAAAAAGTTGAGCAATGCATTGAACAAATGAAATGAAAGTGGTTGTGTACCACATCACATAGAAGAACCTCTAAGATCCATGATAATGCACACTGAACACATCCACCTGAAACACAAAACCTTATGCTAGAATATAACCACACAACTACCTGAAGCCTAGCATGAACGCATGGAAAAAGAAACTAGGTGCATTCAGCTGGTAGCTGGTCAGGCAAGTACAAACCTCCTCTTTTATATCAAACTTGCGTGAAGTCGACTCTTTAACCAAGGAGCAAATGCAACCCATTGGATTGTCACATGAAAATACTTGGTTCAGAAATTTGCTCATTGCATATTCATCAACACCATCACTGTAAAAAAAGGTTGATTAAGGTCATTCCATAGGAAACTTTAGCAGATCAGCCGTGAAAACAGATGATAAGATTCACCTATGTGAAAGACTACGGATCTTATAGAATGTTGTCGAATCAAGAAGTAGATGACAATGTGACAACCGGCCATCCCTCCCAGCACGACCAGTTTCCTGGAAAGAGAACAGTAAGACATCTTGAGAAGAGAAAGTACAATGGGAAAAAACAATCCTTGGACAGTGATGCACAGTACCTGTATGTATTCTTCTAAGCTTTCTGGCAAGCTATAGTGAATCACCTTTGAAAGAGAAAATGCTTGAATCAGTCCAAGTGATAAGGAGTATAACTTTACTTAAAGCTGTAGGCTGTGACATTTGAAGAATATGTACATATTCTATGCTAGTCATACCCCTTCAACATCACTCTTATCAAGACCCATTCCGAATGCCACTGTTGCAACAACCTTCAGTCCCAGGGAGGGGGGCAACAAGGTTAGACATCAACACCTATATAATGCATTTGATGAAATAGGCACTGACAAAGAATTGTCATTACCACTCTTATTTTATTAGAGCAGAAAAGCTCCTGTACACGGCTTCTATTCTTCATAGGAAGTCCACTGTGGTAGCTCTACAGAAAAAAAAAACAAATGTCAAGAAACAATAATAGGTGCAACAAATTTTGTCAAGGATGAATCCTAACCTTGGCAATGATGTTGTTGTCACATAAGTACTTCGAAACATAGTCCGTTTCTCCCTGTCAAGAAAAAACTTGTTATCTTCTCAACAGATTTAGGTACTGCAGAAATGTGTGAGCCATCTTGAGAATAAAGAAAGAGGTCGACCTGAAACTTGCAATAGACAATTATACTCCTCATGTCAACAAAAGGGGGAGACTTCAACAACAGCATCAAATCCTTCAGTCTGCATTGAAAAAAAGGACTGTATCAACATGTGCCCACAAAAACCATGTTGCATGGCTTGTTAGATAAGTAACAATGTTAAACCACCCAGCCTTGCTATCAAAATAGTAGGATAAAACGTGACATACCTGTTATCACTCATGCTTATAGACAGCTGCAGGTTGTCCCTTATTTGAGATGTTTTAATGAGATTATCAGATGGTATTTCTAAGGCACTGACTATCTCCTCCAAGGTTTGAGTTGTCGCAGTTGCAGTCATTGCAAGAATACATTGAACATTAAGCTTTCTCCGCAGTAGTGATGCACGGAGCCTTAGATATGAAGGTCTAAAATTATGAGACCTGCCCATTGTCCAATATCAAGACATAAATAACATTAAACTAACAATAAACAATAAGAAGCACGCGCATAATAAGCATGAAGATAGAAGAACAGCAGTGATGTGTCAGAGAAAACAAGCAGGCACAAAGCAGAAAAGGGAAAAAGCTACGATGGCAACTGCCAAGATCTTTCTAGAGTAAAGTATATCAACTAAACTACAAGATATATCAACTCACCATTCAGAAATGCAGTGAGCTTCATCAATCGCAACTAGAGATATTGGTAGTGTATCCCTAAATATAAGCAGAAATTCTTCATTCAAAAATCTTTCAGGAGAAACAAAAAGCACCTGATCACAAATGGAAATGGGTTCAGCATAGTCATCAGGTTTGCATAAACATCACCACCAAAAAGGATAGGAATGAAGCACGTTAAAAAAGGATATGAAGCAGCAGATCAGATTGGGTGCATTTCAAATATATATTGAGACAACTTTCCATCTTAGGTTTAATTTTGACTTCAATGTGATTTGGGCTTGGTGCAGCGGTAGAGCCTACCGTCTGTAACCGGAAGGTCCCGGGTTCAAGCCCCAGCCTCTGCATATTTATGCAGGTAAGGTTTGGGCGCTATTACAACCCTTCCCCAGACCCCGCACGGTGCGGGAAGCCTACGGCACTGGGTACGCCCTTTAATGTGATTTGATCGAGACATACATTAAAATAGCATTGATAGGTAGGATTCCTCCCTGGGGCAGCATCAGGGCTTTAGTACTATAATTCAAACAAAAATAATTGAGGATGCTACATTGGTGGTACCAAAACATGAGTCAAATAGCTGTACCTTTATGTCGCCTCCACGCAACCTTTGTAATGTTTCATGAAATTCGTCGCTTGTCTGAGATAATTTGATAATGGAGAACAATGATCAGAATAAGGTGGCTATGGCTACCATACAAGAGTATGTCTGCATGTGTGCATCTTATTTACCTGACGGCTTGCAAGAAGGCCACCTGGCAAAAACGCAGGTAGCTTCCTCAGTTGATCCACCATCAAGGAGAGAAGTGGGCTTACCACCAGTGTCAGTCCAGGCAAAATCATAGCAGGTACCTAAAATATGCATCAATTTCACCTCAGAACTGACCTTCAAACTCAGTACCTCAAATTTCACATCGCACCTGGTAGCATAGTGACTTGCCAGCACCAGTAGGGAGCACAAGCATCGTCGACTCTCCTGCAACAACTTTCTGAATTGCCTCAAGCTGCCCCTGACGGAAAGAATCGTAACCATAGACCACCGTGAGCAAGCTCTCGAGATTCTGCTGGGATGGGTCCTTTCTCACAGCTTCCACGGCCTCGAGAACACCATCGTCACTTACGGACCCTTTCTTCTCCCGCTCCATCAGCGCCTCAGCCACGAAATCACCTTCCTCGTCGCCGCAGCCCTGAGGCTTCGCACCGCCTGCCCGCTGCCGCCGCCATGAGCGGTATTTCGTCGGGCGCCTCGCCTTCGAGTTCCTGAACGTCCTCTTCCGACCATACCCATTGATGTTCAGCCGCACGAAGTTCCCCTCGCCGCCCCCTCTCGGCCGCTTCGGCTGCTCCGCCTCCGCAGCCGCGGGCGGCACCTCCGACACCGAGTTGGGATGCACCCGCTTGGGCCTGGCCCGCGGCGGCGCGTCCGGCGCAGGGCACTGCGCTGCCGCTGCGGTTGGTATCTCAGTGGGAGTGGGAGCTGGAGCTGGAGTGGGCGCGGTGGCGGGGGCGGGGGCGCTGAAGGCGGCGACGGGATCGAAGGAGGGGTTGCGCGTCTGGACGAGGCGGCGGAAGGAAGAGGAGGATACGGTGCTGGTGGCGGCCACAAGCGCGGGAGCGGCGGCGATGCGCGAGGCGAGGCCGTGCGGGTCGGAGAGGCGGGGGAGGCGGCGAGCGGCGGCGGGGCGGGGAGACGGAGACATCGGAGAGGAAGAGGGATCCCTCAGAATCGGATTCCCCGGCGTGCGGCGGGGAGTACATCGGCGGCGGAGCGTGGGGGCGGCGCGCGTCGGAGGTAGTCGGGGTCGGAGCCGGAGCGGGTGAGAGAGGGATTTGGGGGGAGATTTGCGTGAGTTCCCGCCAAGGCGCCGGCAGCTTGCTGTGGAACTGTGGAAGCGGATCGCGATCCGCGCGCCTGCCAGGAGGGAACCAATCGAACGACTGGCCCGGCCCAGCCCATAGCGCTTTTCCCACTTATTTATCCGCTCAGTTAAAAAACGCTTTGAACATTGGAATATCCATCCGGAAGGCCCTCACAATCGTTGGATCTCCATCCGAAGGTCAGAGAGAGGTGGGAAACTTTATTACTTAAACCCTCCCATCACTAAACTTGCGAATTATAATTTTTCGAAAACCCCCCTCCAAACTAAGCCTGAAACGGAGGAATCCTTTTTACAACGTCACATCGTAACGTCGCGATTGAACGCCACCGCTAGGACTCCGCCGCCGCCGCCTGGGACTTCGTCTGGAGATCGCCGCCGCCGCCGCGTACGTCGGCCTACCCCGCTCCGGGCTCGCCTCCACCTTACTGCCCATCGCCCTTCTCCCCTCCACTCTTTCATCGTTGGTGATGATGGAGACGGCGGGAGCTCCTCCCTTCCGCTCTTTCGTCGTTGGTAATGATGGAGGCGGCGAGAGCGGAAGGGAGGAGGGCGGTGGGCAGCAGGGTGGAGGCGAGCCCGGAGCGGAGCAGGCTAACGTACGCGGCGACAGCGGCGATCTCCAGGCGGAGTCACAGGCGGCGGAATCCGTGCGGCGGCGTCAAACACCTACACAGTGTGACGCCATAAAAAGATTCATCTGTTCCAGATTTGGTTTGAAAGGGGGTTTTTAGAGAAATTATGATTAGCAAAGTTAATGATGGGAGGGTTTAATACTAAAGTTTCTCACCTCTTTTCCTGACCTTTAGATGGATATCCAACGATTATGATGGGAGTTTCCATCGTTTGCATATGAAGTTGGTTTCCAAAAAATACGTTGTCCTTGACATTTCTATTTTGAGCCTTTGACTACTAATTTCTGCTTCGAACTTCCTGAAAGGTTTTCAGAATCTAGCAAAACCGGGCAGCCCAGTCCTGTGAACAATGAGCCATATGATTTCACTGTACCCATTAACAACGCAACTCGTCTTTTCTACGGACCGTATAAATAAATGTATCTCCAGTGATTTGGAAGAGAGAAAAGTGATTGGGGCTCCGTTTAGTCCCGGTCATATCATCAAACTTCTAAAAATTCTCTCTCCAAACTTCACTATTCACCTATCACATCAAATCTCTCCTCATACATGGAGTACTAAAAGTGGGTAAATAAAAAAAACTAGTTACATGGGTTTTGATGTACACGACGAGACGAATCTTTTAAGCCTAGTTAGATCATGGTAGGATAATGTTTACCACAAACAAACGAAAAGTGCTACAGTATCCGATGTGATTTTTTCACTTCACTTTTTATCTTTTCCCAGAAACTAAACACCCCTGGATGGTAGTACAATCACACTGTATTCTCTCCCCCACTGCTAGGAACTAAGGCCTTGTTTAGATCCCAATTCTCCACCCTAAAGTTTACTATGCAAAAACAAGATTCCCATCACATCAAAATATCATAGTATGCATGAAGTACTAAACCTAGATGGAAATTGTTACTCTGCGAGACGAACATTTTGAGCCTAATTAATCAATTTTGGATACTTTTTCACACAAACAAACGAAATGCTTCAGTGGCACAATGATTAAACCCCTAATTCTCCATCTAAACAAGGCCTAAAACACAGCAAAGAAAAAAAAGGACACTGCCCTCCTCAACTAAAAAAATAGTTCGGCCGAATCGCGCCATCCCAAGCCCAGTGCGTGGCCCACCCCACACGACCGTTGGACACGCCGGTTCGGCCCACTTATAAAGTCCCCGACTCCCCGCACGGCCGCCTCCCCGTCCACAACACCGTGCGAACACAACCAAAATCCCCCACCCACACCGGTCGGGTCCATTCGAAAACGCTCCGAAAAGCCACCCACAAGTTCCCAACCCGCACTGCGCCGCCGCCGCACTAGCCGTTGCCGCTCCCCTTCCCTTCCGCTCCCATTCCCAAGGACCTGTGCTCGCGCGCGGGCGGCGAAGCGGAGGAGGCGGGATCCGGAGGCGCGGCCGCGAGGAGACCACCACCAGAGATGGCGTCGCGGACGGCGTCCAAGGACATCATCACGCTGCGGGGCTCGGCCGCCATCGTCAGCGAGTTCTTCGGTACGCGCGCGGGCGTGCGCCGCCCCCTCCTCCCTCTCCCGATCGGTTTCGCGCCGCCCGGCGGGTGTTTGACGGAATGCGTCGCTTGTATCGCAGGTTACGCGGCGAATAGGTACGGTGCGGTGTCCGGCAGGCGAGCCAACGGCGGCGTCGGTGCCGATTCATGAGGATTAGATCGGTGAGGAAGGTTTGGGGGGTTTTTTTTATTGGCTGATTGATCCGGGTCCGTTTGGTTTTTTGGTGGCTTGCAGCATCCTGTACAACCGCGCGGTGTACCCGGAGGAGAGCTTCACCAAGGTGAAGAAGTACGGGCTCACTATGCTCCTCACGCAGGATGAGGGGGTGAAGACCTTTATCGCTAGCCTCACCTCCCAGCTCTCAGGTAGGTTTCCACCCATCTGAGATCTCATCTCTCCTCTTTGGAGAGCTCGCGAATGCGCTGACCTTTGCTTGTTGGATTCCCGTCGCTCGATGTTGCAGAGTGGCTGGAGGCCGGGAAGCTGCAGCGGATTGTGCTAGTGATCATGAGCAAGGCCACCAATGAGGTGCTCGAGCGCTGGAATTTCAACATCGTCACCGACGCCGAGGTCGTGGAGAAGGGGTGCGCGTCACACTAAACTCTGATCTCCATCTTCGCCCTCTCCCTGACCGACCCAATGTAGCCCTGTGCGCAGCGCGTTGTGTCGTGAGCTTGATTGCTTCTTCATTTGATGGTTGCCAGGGTGATCAAGGAGAAGAGCGACAAGGAGATAATGAGGGAGATCCAGGCCATCATGCGCCAGATCGCGTCCTGCATCACCTACCTCCCCTGCCTCGACGAGCCATGTAAGAACAGCATCCCATCGCCTTAATCCTCTCCTGTTTTAGAACCGGGACTGCAACCGTAACCCTTTAATCTCCTCTCCTCGTGCGTTGGTCTGACCAGGCGTCTTCGACGTGCTGGCCTACACGGACACGGATGTCGACGCACCCGGCACCTGGGTGGAGAGCGACGCCAAGCTTATCAACAATCCTCAAATGGTTAAGTTACACTCATTCGACACCAAGGTATGTAGTAGCAGCATCTCTGTAATCTGTTCGGTCAATGTCGGTTCGATTGCTAACAGCGCGTTGCTGTGATAAATGGCAGATACATAAGGTGGACACGCTGGTTTCATACAAGAAAGATGAGTGGGACGAGGAAGAATGAAAGTTCTCAGGAGCACGAAGTATTATTGCTAGCTTGGCGTGAAGATTGTGTGAATCGTTCATTCACGTCTAGGCGCGTACCGGTCTGCCGCTACTATCCATGTTCCTTGAAATACCTGAACCTCTGAGAGCAATGTAATTCTGGGGTTGAAATTGCCTTTCAGTGAATGCAACCATTTGCTATATTTATATGCAGTCTTACTTTTACATTACTTGTCGCTAACAATCGCTGGTGAGATGCCAAAACTATCGTCCATTTGCCAAATATTAAGGCACTGGGCACTTTATGTGGTGGAGTCAAGTGAGAAAACATTGTGGCCATCCATGTAGCACATGTATTCCTTCTCTTTGCCACAGTCAGATTTCCTGTAATGTTTACTAGTTATCTAGAAGTTAATAGCTACATTTACATTCTAGTAGTTGACCTACATTTACATAATCAGAGAATATATGATGGTCTGGCTTAAAATTACACTGAACCTGCTCCTGCTTTGACCCATCACATGCCTGCCCAGGCAGATGTTGAAAAATCAATCCCCAAGCGACCCCATACCCTGATAAAGCACACCATACTCCCTGAGTACTGTCCAACCACGCCGTGAGAGGAAATCTCGGAAGTCATCTTCAGTGTAGAATGTCTTGTCTTCTGTTGTCTGCATGCGGTTTGCATCACAGAGTTTGATTGTCAAACCTGAAACGAGGGTAACACTGAATAGAGATTGCCATCAGAATATTAATACTCCCTACTCAAACTTCAGTAGTATATGAAAAGACTATGAAGTGATAAAGCTCTATAGATTGTGTCTCAAACAACAAGAGTTGGAGAAAGTATTGAACATTTTCTTTTCTAACTTATGCATGGATCTCATGTATGGCCAAAGCATCATAAGCATTATTTTTTATTTTAGGGGTCTGTTTTATGTTATATCCTCCATGCGGGGAAAGAGTTCCACAATAAAAGTTCAGTAATCAGTATCATCACTACACCCATATACTGATTTAGCATGTTATTCCTAGTATTCAGAATGTAAATAATCACATTTTATGGATGAGATCAGATTTTGCAATTACCATCATCAAGATGAAGTGTGTATGTTCCAATTGGCATATCCCTGTCCAAGGTTCGAACAACATCATCTTCATCTTCAAGCCAGAAAGCACGCCTTGTTCTTAGTCCAAATGCTGATTTAATAGCTTCCTTAATTGCGCCAGGAGTACCATCAATACCTATTCTTTTAGTGTAATCATCCCACTTGACTAAAATGACTCTCCCACCAAAGGTGCCCTGGTTATCCCCACCTGTATGGATTTATGCAGAATTCCAAGGAACAACAAATTAACAATAATGTTGCACTGAACTCCTACTTTTACTGAATTACGTATTGAATTTTGCAAATTGCAACTGGAGTCCATCTCTAGTGGAACTTAAGAGCTACCTAATGTTAAGCAGCTTGAAGGCTACATGTTCTTGAAATACAAATTAGAAAGATGTTATCTCTCTAGGTAGTTGATTTATCTCATCAGCCATAAAGATCCTTGCCACCTGTCAAGGACTATACCAATGCATATTATAGGCAAAACTACACCTGAAGAACTAAGATTTGGTCGAGTTCAGGAGTTTCAGGATCTTCTGCTTCCATAAGGTTTTT
>OAMR01000183.1:205383-243076 GCA_900205405.1 Echinochloa crus-galli | reverse complement strand
ACCGGAAGAGGAGCGGGGAGGGCCGTGCTGATTTGGTATATGAAAAGACTCTGAAGTGATAAAGCTCTATAGATTGTGTCTCAAACAACAAAAGTTGGAGAAAGTATTGAACATATTCTTTTCTAACTTATGCATGGATCTCATGTATGGCCTTTCTTTATATAAGCCAAAGCATCATAAGTTACATAATTTTTTTATTTTAGGGGTCTATGTTTTATGTTACATCCATGCAGGGAAAGAGTTCCAAAATTAAATATCAGCAATCAGTATCATCACTACACCCATATACTTATTTAGTATGTTATTCCTAGTTATTCAGAATGTAAATAATCACATTTTATGGATGAGATCAGATTTTGCAATTACCATCATCAAGATGAAGTGTGTATGTTCCAATTGGCATATCCCTGTCCAAGGTTCGAACAACATCATCTTCATCTTCAAGCCAGAAAGCACGCCTTGTTCTTAGTCCAAATGCTGATTTAATAGCTTCCTTAATTGCGCCAGGAGTACCATCAATACCTATTCTTTTAGTGTAATCATCCCACTTGACTAAAATGACTCTCCCACCAAAGCTGCCCTGGTTATCCCCACCTGTATGGATTTATGCAGAATTCCAAAGAACAACAAATTAACAATAATGTTGCACTTAACTCCTACTTTTACTGAATTAGGTATTGAATTTTGCAAATTGCTACTGGAGTCCATCTCTAGTGGAACTTAAGAGCTACCTAATGTTAAGCAGCTTGAAGGCTACATGTTCTTGAAATACAAATTAGAAAGATGTTATCTCTCTAGGTAGTTGATTTATCTCATCAGCCATAAAGATCCTTGCCACCTGTCAAGGACTATACCAATGCATATTATAGGCAAAACTACACCTGAAGAACTAAGATTTGGTCAAGTTCTGGAGTTTCAGGATCTTCTGCTTCCATAAGGTTTTTTAGAACAGGGAGTCAAACTGAATTAAGTTCATACATCAAACAAAATTATAGAAATTTCTTGGCAGTGAGAAGTTACAAGACACTCATTCAAAGGTATTTGATTTAACTTGCAAGTGTGCAGATTAGTACCATTAGTTGAGGTGTCTCTCCAATTCCATGGGTTGACACCGTTTGTTGCAACTTGATCAGCACCCGTTAAGGGAAGGGGGTGCCTGTCATCCTCCAAGCGATCATCAATACTCAGTATTGATCTACCATTTGCTAGAAAACATAAAACGGTATGGTCAACAGCAAATTCACATAGTCGCTACATGACATAAATTAAAAAATAGGTAGTAATTGTTGCACATAGGACAGCTCAGTACCTTCAACAGGACCAAAGGGAATGTTGGCATCTTCGAAGCCTAGATTGGGTGCGGAAAATATTAGTCAGTGAGATAACAAAACGTACTGAAACCAACAATCAAATAAAGCACAAAGTCCTAACATTCAGGCACTAAGCATGATCAGGAGCATATATGAGTATATGACTCAACAAGCTATAACATATATGCGGCGCATCAAACACAAGTGAACTCAGAAACAAAATCAAGTGAACTCACAAACGTTTGCGTAAGCAATATTAATGTTAGAGCTATATCTAGGTCATTATTTTTCTCAAACGGCTCAATAACACATCTGTGCCAATGGTCCACCAATGGACTATGAAAATAGCAATCTTGCTTTTGAGAAATTGGACAGATAAAGCCCTTTGTGCAGCTAAGTTATATGACTCAAAAAGCTATAGCACATATGCCGTGCATCAAACACAAGTGAACTCAGAAACAAAATCAAGTGCATATTGCATAAGTAATATTAGTCTTAGAGCTATATCTAGTCTAGGTCATTGTTTTCTCAAACAGCTCAATAACACATCTGTGCCAAAGGTCCACAAATGAACTATGAAATAGCAATCTTAATTTTGAGAAATTGAACAAATAAAGCCCTTTGTGAAGCTAAGTTACTAGTGCTTGTCGTTACACAATTAACAAACGTTTGCCATAGCAGAAATTCACACTGCCATAGACCAAAATACTTGGCTTGTATCCAAAAGCGTTGCCAAAATCTCAGATGTGGAGTACAGGACACACCTAGGCATCATTTCATCTGGCGAAGCGTGAGAATTTCAATCATACCGTTATCTGTGCTGAAGTGCAGGTAGGACTCGATCTTGGAGTTGGATGTGGAGCTCTTCCCGGCACCACTGCCACTGCCAACGCAGCCGCCGCTGCCACTCGCCTTCTCGCGGCGCTTCAGCAGGTCGTCGATCTCCTTGTAGTATGCCATCTTGGCGTTTCCGTTCCCTCCGGCGCCGGAGCCGCCGCCGCTGCTCCGCGCGTGGCCGCGCGCCTTCTTGAACTCCTTGAGTCTTGGGCGCTATTGCGGAAGCCCGGCTCCCTTGTAGTGGAGTACCAGGACAGTTCCCAAAAGGCAAATTTTGTTGTAGGACATCAAATTTTTTTGTAATTTGCTAGAACACACCGCAAACAAGTAAATTGGCTGGGTACCATTACAAAATCAAGATCATTTGTCAGAACACACCGCAGCGATTATAATATTCATTTTGCTTATTTGAGGAGAGAGAAGTGTGGGGAAAAGTCGTTCTTGCCCTCATCTTCAACCTTCCGCCCCACTGCCTTCCCTCCTCTTCTTCCCAACCACAAGCGAGCTGCTCCGACGCTAGGTCACGGCGTGGGCCACTACCTACGCGTGCTCGAGCTGCGGGTGGACTCCGTCGCCGCCGCCGACAAGTCGGGCCACCTCGACTGCATCGGCGCCGCCGCGGGCCTCCAGGAGCTCCGCCTGTGGCTCCGCGTGCTGGAGATCGTCGGCGCCGTGCTGGGGGAGGCCGCGGTCAACGGCGCCGTCGCCGTGTGCCCCAACCTCACCGACCTCGCGCTGCTGGGGTGCGAGTGCGCCGGGGAGCGGGAGGCCGCCATCTCGCTCCCTCTGCTCGAGCGGTGCCGGCTTGATTCGTCGGCGCCAGCAACTGCTCGCTCAAGCTCGCTGCTCCCCACGTCGAGTCCCTTGAGGTCTAGGGCTTCTGCTGGATCTCACTGCAAGGCGGCGACCGTCTCAAACACCTCACAATCTCCAAGAACACAGGTACACGGCAGAATCCCCTTTGCGTTCCTCCTGCGGAGCAGATTTAGTCCATTTCGCATTGCCTGACGTTTAACTCGTCAAATGTTTTAGGGAGTGTGTATCATGTCGAGATGGGGAAGCTCCCGGAGTTGGACCAGCTCTCTGCGCGGCGTGCAGTGGAGCTGGGGCGCCATCAGCTCGGTGTTGCAGTGCGCGAGCGAGGTGAAGCACCTGGTGATGAAGGTCGAGTTATGTGGTGATTATGACACCCTCCAGCCATTCCCCGAGATCAACCTCGTCGAATTCTTCAACAGAAACCCAAAGCTTTGCAAGTTTGAGATCCATGGCGCAACGTTCGCTGCGTTGTGTCAGAAGAACAGCCTGAAGAATGTGAGCACTGTCATAACACATCTATATTGCCATGTTCCACTTCTTGGTGGTGTATGGTGTACCTAATTTAATTTTTCTCTTCCAATGCAGTTGGATTCGAGGTTTGCCATACCTTGCTTGGAGCACGTCCTGGGTGCTTTGGTTTCTTTAAGAGTACATTGCCCTTTTTTTCAGAACAGAGTACATGCTTTAGAAATGCAGGGCTTACTTACTGAGCTAATGTTTACTCAGAGAAGAGGCAAATTGAGGCTAACCGGATCAGAGAGAAGTACCCTGACAGAATTCCTGTAAGCTTCTACCCTCCTGTCTACTGAGCTAATGTTTGATGTTGGCATTAACCCTTAAGAGTTAAGAGTTAATCTTTTGTCATTTTATTGGTGATCTTCAGATGAGCATGTTGCTGACAATTTAGAGCGACTCAAATTTTTTGAACAAGCTAAAGAAAATTGTCACTATATACGGTATGCTCCTCTATCCTTGTTCCTTCTTAGCTTTAGCTTTTATGTTTAGTGATATTTACTTTCAGCCTGTTGTTGATCATCTCAGATAAAAATAAAGTTGTATTCTCTCTCTGGTCCAACGATCTGCTGGGCGTTTCTGGGTTACATAGCTACCTCTCAACAATCAATACTCGTTTGGTTAGCAATATCTATGTTGCATTAGTTTTGGTAAGCATTCTGGCTCTCTGAATTGGATTGCCATGCTGCATTAGTCGCTATTGGAGGTTCCCTTCCTTTGAATGTTTGTCATATGAGCAGTATCATCAAGCCTATATAACTGCTTTTCTCATATACTCTGACTGAGACCTGCTATATTTTCTCTGTGTATTTCATGTGCAACTAAAGAAACTGCTATGCTAATTCTTAATGTATACCAGTGAATAATGTTGTAAAAGGTAATTTTGATAAATGGAAGCTTTATTTCAGAAGCCTGCACATTTGTGCACATATATAATCTGCAGATACTGCACAGTCTCTCAAACAAGAATCACTGAAATTGGTGCCTTTCATTTGTGTAGCTGCCTAACAATATCCCCTTTGAAAGTATATGTTAGCAAAAAATTCTGCACTTTTATGGAGCAAACTGTAGTGATTGTATTTTCAATCAAATTTGAGGAAGAACTGTATTTTCGATCACTGCATGGTGGAATGTTTAGCCTTGGTTATAAGCTGTTGTAGTCTGGTTCTATAAGTTCTCTCTTAGTCCTTT
Organism: Echinochloa crus-galli; assembly: GCA_900205405.1. NCBI lineage: Eukaryota > Viridiplantae > Streptophyta > Magnoliopsida > Poales > Poaceae > Echinochloa > Echinochloa crus-galli. Next base: position 238,409 of record OAMR01000183.1, on the reverse strand, counting down.
GTCTTACCTGGTTCCTCGTTTCTGCTCAATACTTGCGTTACTATGCCTAATTGGTTTAAGCATTGCAGGATGGCATTGTGTGTATCCTCAAGTTTGACCCCCATAAAGAGAAGCCAGCATTTGTGCAATGAGCGTTGTCTGTTCTTGAAATGGAAGTTGAGCAAATAAAGAAAGGAAGTTATGACCACTTCATGCAAAAAGAAATCCATGAATAGCCATATTCGTTGACAACAATGAGTGGTAGACTGAAGGATGGTTGGGGTTCTTTTAGGTGGACTGAAAGAACATCTTAAAACAACTAGGCGCCGTAGAAGGGTGGTTTTTATTGGTTGTGGTACAAGTTACAATGCGGCCTTAGCTGCAAGACCTTTTGTGGAAGAACTGACTGGTAAGTCCAATCAATTACTCCATCTGTATTCTCTATATGAGTAAAATTTTGAAAATCGTCATACCAATTAGAGTTTAGTTAATACCAATTAGAATTTAGTTAATGATCCTCTACCCCAAGTCCTTTTTTCCTTCATTTATTTGGATGATAGGTATTCCTGTGACTATGGATGTTGCAAGTGACTTGCTGGACAGACAAGGTCCCATCTATAGGGAAGACACTGCAGTCTTTGTTAGTCAGTCAAGAAAGACAGCAGATACCCTCCTTGCTCTTGATTATGCACTAGACAACAGAGCTCTTTGTGTTGGCATAACAAATACTATACCGTTGGAAGCACACTGTCAAGAAAAACACATTGTAGAGATAATTAGATCTTTTAATGGTATATATTCAAAGATGAATTCTTTTGATGGTATAGATCCAATTTTTCCTTCTAAGTTTTGTGACCCGCAAACACAATACTATCTTATCCATTTAAAATATAGTTGTGGTTGATTTTGATATAGCATGATATACTTTAAATATGTTCGGTAGCTGTAAAGCTTGAGAATGCAATGTTTATGTCCACCCATAGCATTGTACCTGCACTCAACCACGATTGTCCACCATTCATGCCTTTGCGAAAAACAAGAGTATTAACTTTTATAGACTTTTGTGCGATCCTACAGCAGTCAAATTTAATTTTTCGTTTGATTAATTTTATCTTTGCTCGTATCATGCCCGTAACAACGCACGGGCACTTACCTATATTATTATTATTTGGCGAATGTAGGCCCAGCTTAGCTTACGAGTCCAGAAGAGAAGAGCAAGCCTTTCTTTGCTAGTTTACGAGTGGTTTAGTTTATAAATATTGATAGTCTTACAGATTTAATTAAACTAAAGATTAGTTTGATTTATGACAACTAGAAATGTATTCTTTCAGACGGATGTAGTGTTCCTTGGGATCTTTTTGTTCGGCATGAGGAAATAAAATGGTGAACGTAGCGTGCATATCCACCTCCCTTTCACAACTTTACCTGTCCATACTTCCGAATAGACAATTGATCACATATACTGTATACGTTAATTTTTGCCCCGTGGTTAGCGACAGGACGTTAATCGATTGGGGCTTCAAATTGTAGCAAATTGCACTAGCGAGTAGTGACAACGAGGCGACACTTTTCATGGCGTGCAGGGAGGAAAAAGCGAAGGGGACTGAGCTTGTTCTTTCTATTCCATCTATCATTCTATTTATCTAATTTCCAATTCCACGTCTTCTGTCTCGTTCTCTTCTTTCCTCTCCCTCAACCCTCTAGATCTGTCCGTTGGCATCACTTGCGTGCTACCAACATTTCAATACACATATAAGTTTGGACACATGGATGTAGTAGTAAAGAATTGGGTTTGGACAACCTTGATATGTGCACTGCGTTTTTGTTACATTACAAAACGACGGCATGGTTAAGCTCGGTGTCGGGGACGTCCCAAGGGGTCCCCTAACCATCGGGGTAAACACTCTAAAAAAACGCCAAACCAAAGAGGTTAGGGTAAACAACGGCCCAAACAAACTGACACGGTCAGGTCCACTGTACCACCTGCCCCCGTCCCGTGCTGACGCATCGCCACTATGCGGGCAGGCACGGGTCACTCCACCGCACTGTGCCAACTGCTCCCGTCTTTCTCCCACCACGAAGCCCTCGAGCGGGCAGGTGGGCGTCATGGAACGTCGTACGGACGGCGACCATGGACGAACCCCGGTCAGGTCCGCCAAAGCCCTGTCATTCCCGCTGACTCCAGCCACAGGACCGCCCGTCCCAGTCGCCCAACAGGCGTGGCGAGCCCTGTGCGAGCGTACCACTGTCATTCGCCGCCACTGTTCCGCCTGCTCTCGTCCTCCCCCGTACGGCCCAGCCCTCGAACGGGCAGGGGAGGCCCTCGAGCGGGAGTACGAGCCAATGGGGAAGCGCTGACCCCAGCCCGACGCGGCCCTGCCACGACGTATGCCGGGTCACTTCCACCAACTCTCTGCCATTCCCCCGACGGGGCGGGCACGCCGTGCACTGTGACCAGCAGAGGTCATCATTCCGTCACTGTGCCGCCAACTCCCGTCCTCCCCTGACCGGGCGAGCATGGGAGGCCCTCGATCCGGTGTACGGGCGACGACCAAAGCCCAGCTGGAGGACCTGCTACCCCTCGAAGCCGCTCCAGGACAAGACCGAGGACGGCCTCGACGCCCGAAGAAGCCGGAGTCCGCCATAATCACCGTTCAGAAGCAAGGACAACTGCACGCCCGGTGCCATACACACCCCTGTAGCATGTACTGTGCTTGTACTTGTATTCATCCTTGTACGCCACCCTCCCTTCTTGAACTATAAAAGGAGGAAGGAGGCGGGCAGACGGACACGGGGATCCAAGGAAGCTTTGACATCAGCAGGAAGATCTTGATCAATAGATTCAAGCACATCCCTCAAGAGATCAGCATCCTTAACTTGATCTTGAATGCTTTTCTGCAGCAAGGAGAGGATCTCTTTCAATTTTGTTTGGTTTTCTTCTGACAGAGCTTGACCAGAAGATGTCTCTTCCCCTTGTTCAACAACTAGGTCATCCCAGGATAAATCCCTTGAGTCATTGTGCTAGCTCTTGCATCAACCGGTGAGGGACGGGACACAGCGTATTCTGTTAGGCGTTGAGGTTGGTCGGCCAATCTCAGCACCGACACTCGGCAAATCATACTTTGACTTTTTTTTGTGTTTCAAATCATACTTTGACTTATAGTTGGTCCTATTGTAATGTTTATACTAGCAAACATAACCCTAGTACTCTCAAGTATATGGGCCAATAATATCATTTTGTGTAATAAATTTCACTAATTGACAAGACTAAAATCCCAAAATGGTACATCATACATCAATTTGTTGGTTCGAAATCACAAGATCTAAATCCTAATTTTTTTAAAAAAATAAATCTTAAAATGGCACGATTGTTGGGTAAAAATTCATGATACCTAGTGCAACTTAAAATGACGTGCGCGGTGCGCCGGCCGAGCAGCAGCTGACGCGCGCCGATGTCGGTCGACCCGACCCGACCCGACCCGGCCACATTTCACGAGCGGCTGCAGCGCCCAAAATGGTCAGGGCATAAAACCAGACACGTCCGGAAGGTCGCGAACGAGCTGGCAGACGAGAACCTGCCAACCGTGACGCGGCTCTCTGCCCGCCCGCCTCCGGCCTCCGTCACCAGCTCGCGCGCGCGTGCGCGTCAGGCGTCAGCGCCTCGGCGGCGCACGGCACCGACGGCACCCAGGACCCACCTGTGACGCCTTGCTTTCGTGGCGGCCAAGCCGCTGCCGCGCCCGCGCCTCGGTCTCACGCGGACACGCAGCGCGCCCGTGCGTCAGCGCTTACAAAAGGCCTTGTATCTTTTTACCCGTGTTCCCGTCTGCCGAGCGGAAAGAAACCTGGAGCCACCGTACTTGGCCACGAAGGAATTCGGGGGGAAAAGGAAGGGCGCCTTTGACTCACCAGATGCACCGTCCTTTCCTGTATTGCTCCGCGACCCTGTCAGCGGGCGGTCGTGCACCCGGAGAGGAAAGGCCGAGAAGCTCTCTGCTCCTCTGTTTCTGTACAAGTACAAGCGACAGGCGGAAAATGCCTCGCTCAGTCGCTCGTGCAACGCAGCAGCAGCAGGTGCACCACCACCCAGCAGTAGGCCACAGTAGCTATAGCTACCACGCTTTTCCTCCTTCCTGAGACAAACCGGTGTCACCGAACCTGAAAGCTAAGATCTCGCGTTCTACTTGTTACTCAAGGATGCTGTCACGTCACGAGAGAACTGACCATATGTGGCCTTGTTTAGACGTTGAAATTGGTGGTTGAATTTGGGAGTTTGATGTCGCTTCGTAATCATTGCGTCACTGTAGCATTTCGTTTGTATTTGTGAAAAATTATCCAAAAATTGATTAATTAGGCTCAAGATATTCGTCTCGCAAAGCACAACAAAACTGTGCAATTAGTTTTTTATTTCATCTACATTTAGTACTCCATGCATGTTATGACATTTTGATGTGACGGGAAATCTTCTTTTTTATAGTAAATTTGGGAGATGAATTTGGGATGTAAACAAGGCCTGTGTTTGGACCAAAGAGCAACACGTTTTTGTGGACATCATCTGTCTAACCGACCTGGCCTCTGGACAGTTTAATGCTGCCGTTGAAAGCTGTTTTTTTTTCTCCAACTCTCATCTGACCTGGTGGAGATAGAGTTTAGCTGGAGTATCTGCAAACCCCCTCTCTCCCCCGAGATGTACCCAGAAAGAATATCTGCATCATTCAAAAAGAGACATCATTAATTTTAAATAAAAGGGGAGAGGTGGATACTACTGCTTCATTCAAAAAGAGATATCATTAATTTTTCAAATAAATGGGGGAGAGATGGATACTATATCTGCTACGATTACTGTACATGAATCCATCCATGCTGCGCCTCTCAAGCAGCTACACGACACGGTAGGGATTTCCGTGGAACGGGTCCATCGCGCACACGTAAGCCGCTCTGTCTCCCACGGCCCGTGCACCGCAGGCCTATCGCCGGTGATCCAGCAGCGCCGCCCCACTCCGCCGTCACGCCGCGGTCACGGCGGCTCCACGTGTGGCCGGCGGGGAACACGTGTAAGGAGCACTGGAGCAGCGCCCAACAAACCCCTCTCCTCCCGCGCTATCCATGAATGCGCGCGCCTTGGGGTGGTGGTCCCGCTCGGGCAGGGAGGGCTCGCTGTCTCGCCGCTGTCACGTAAGCCAACCGTCGTTCTGGGCTTCGACGTTTGGCGCGCGGGGCACAGGCGGAGGGCCGGGGGGCTGGGACGTTGGCGTCCGCGATGACCCCACGCGTCAGCCTGTTCTACGCGTGGCAGTGAGTTACCCGCGCGTGGCAGGGAGCCAAACCCGGCGCCCGGCCGGATGAGTCTGAACCGGGGAGATGCGGGATGGAGCATGGAGGGAAGGAACGGCCGAACGGGCAAATGGCTGGCATTTTTTTTTTGCAGAGTACCCCCGGACTCTGGTGGAAACACGCGTTCACGACAAGAGGTGGCAATGATATTGCCGAGGCTTAAGGGGAGTAGTAATTGATTAATGTATTTTATTATTCCATTTGATAAAAAATCATTATCATGTTAAGTTCCTAAAATAGCACTTGCCATTTGTAAGAGTTCTAGCGATACCGTGCAAGTAACCATAGCTTTTCTACCGCTCTTTTACACTGACGATGCTATCGACCTACTGAGACAACTGTAAATGTTCTCGTGTTACCGAGATAGTAACCCTAGCACCAACAGTCGAGGCTTCTCGGCGGTTGAGTCACTAATGTGTTGTCCCAACCCCACATGTCAGTGAGGGGCAACAGTACAGGCGAGTCCCATCCGCCCCCGCCGCTCTACCGTGGCCGCTATAATATCTCGGCGGTACCGCAATAGTATCCCTAGCATTTCCATTTATCTTCTTTCCTTAGAGCCGCCAGGTTACCAGGGTAATGGTAGATATTTCAGCTGTGCTCGAAATGTTAACCCTAAACTTTTTGCCTTCCCCTTCCTCTAGCGCCGCCGGCTTGCCAAGGTAAGTATGATATCTCAATGCTGCACTGTAATAGCAACCCTAACCTCCTCTCTATCTCCATCCACCTGCGCCGACAGCTTAACATGCTTACTTTTATTTTGAAATTTTAATTCTAACATTTTCGACTTCACGTTCCTCTAGCGCCGCCGAGATATTTGTATCTACTTTGTTAAGCCGACGACACATCACAGTAGCAATATCTATGTTCCCCACGTTTCTTTTTTTTTGCGTTGTCAATTCATCGATTATGCTCTTTCTGTTCGGTAGCCTTATTGTTTTGTCGTCTTTACATCGATTAATACACGAGATCTAGAGTGAACGGATGTTTGGTTAGTCAACACACTATTTTTTAGATAAACCATGAAATTTTACTATCATCTATGGCTACTACAATTGCCTATCTATTTTTTTTTTGTTCGGCTGTCATTTTACTTAAAGGATCGATATTTGAAAGGGAACCGGATCTCGTGTACATAAAAGTCATACGTAAAGGGTATATTTTTATTGAATACTTTAGATTTTAGGTGCTTGTAAATAAAACTTTTAAAAAAGACAAACTGGAGCTGACTATGAAGAAGCTGCGTTTGCGCGTATTCCCCTTTGCAAATATGGTATGGTTTTATAATCGTTTTTGGGTTGGTGGTTTAGATTGGGCGATTTCAATCATGATCGGATCATTTCTTTTTGGATTCATACCCCTCTCCGTGGCATCCAGAATGCCCGTGAATTTAGGATTGTCATTTTCACAATGGAATCAATGCATTCACGCTCTTTGATCCCCTCTTGCAAGCCTGCGGATATGCAAATCCGGGCCCACAGAGTTCCCGAAATTCCAAAACCAGGCCCCAATCCAACCCTCGCCTCGCGCGCTCCGCCGCAACTCGCCCGCGCCCCAACGGGCGCGAAGCCGCCGCCCGCACCCCGCAGCCGCAGCCGGCCGCCGGGCATCTTCCGAAAACACCCCCGCTCGCACGGGGAGAAAACTAGAAAAACCCGAGGAAATCCCCGCACCAGAAGCCCAGAGCGCAACGAAAAGGCGAGTCTGCGAGTAGAAAAACCAGATCGCGTTCGCCCAGCCAGCCGCTGCCCCGGCCCCCACCAGAGCAGAGGCCGCCACACCCTCTCGTGCCCTCCTCTCCAACCCTCCCTCTCCGCCGCTCCTCTCGGGCGGTAGAAAACCAAGGGGGACGGCAGGAAGGAAGAGAGGCTTCGAGATTTTTGCGGAAACCCCACGCCACCGCCCGCTCTCCACCACCACCACCACCCCGTCCTCCTCATAGCCTGCCTCCCCTGCCGTGTAGGGTTTGCGCGGCGCTCCCCTTCGCACTCCAATCGCAGACCAGACACCACCCGTCCGTCCTCCCACCGCCGCATTCGGAGCCTCTGCATCTGCCTGCAGCCGAGTCGCCAATCGCCGCCTGCCCGCTCGAGGAGCCTCGTGCCGGTTTGGGGATTTCGGTTTCCCGCTGTTGCTGGCTGTGTTGGGGGATCTGGGAGGGGTGTTTTGTTTTGCGGGCGATTGTTTCTGGCGATTTGGGCGTGATTATCCAGGTTGACTGGTGGTTGATGATGTCGGGTGATTAGTTTGGGGGTTGATTGTGAGAGGGGATTCGGTTTAGTTTTTTGGGCCCCTAGTTTTCTCTGTTATTGGATTGGATTGGGATCCATGTTCGAGATTGCTCGGTGAAGTTTTTGGTCCTAGGGATTGTGTTTTTTGATTGGTCCGGACCAGGAATAGAGGGTTCTCTTCGAGGAGATCTGGGGCCGTGTGTTCTATCTTCTTCTGTAGATATATAATCAAAAAAGAAAAAAAAGAGGGGAAAAAAGAGAGTGAGAGGGAGGTTGGGGGACATGGCGTTGAATTGCTCGTCACGCTCGCTCCTGGTGACCGATGATTGTGCTGGCATGATGCTTGGGTGTGGATGCCGGTCGGAGGAGGCCTCCCCGCAGTCATCCTCTGGGGTGAATTCGCTGTGGTGGGATGACCTGGAGCTGGAGGAGGAGGTGGAGGAGTCTGACCCTGTGGATCTCTTACCCACAGACCCCTTTGGGATGAACCTGGAGACCACATTTACGGCGGCGATCGCCAGTTGCATTGGGGACCTCACCGTCATGTCCGGTGCTGGTCATTTTGGAAATGGCGATGATGATGATTTATTCGCCGACCTGAGTTATTACTTGAATCAAGCTTTTGTGTTTGCTCCGGAGCCGTGGCTTGGTGGTTCTATGGGCGTTTTTGAGGGGTCCTTTGGGTCTGGAGGCCTCTCTGTTGGTGGAGGTTTGGACCAATTTTCATGGCCGCCTCTTAATGCGTCATGCTCAGAGCCTACTGGCTCCATGGAAGACCCATCAAGCTCTTCCAAGGCAACTTTGGCAGGCTGTGATACAGTTGATGCTGCTCCTATCCAGGAGGGAAATGATGCGCATGAAGGGATGGGGTATGTTCTGGCCTATCTAGGCTTGCGTGACATCCTCGCTGTTGAGATGGTGTGCAAGTCATTGCGTTCCGCTGTTCGGAACGAACCATTTTTATGGAAATGCATCCATATTGACACACCCTTGGGCAAGAAGATTTCTGATGCTGATCTTCTATGCCTGACACAAAAGTCCCCGGGTTCTTTGCAGTGCCTAAGTCTTGAGGGCTGCATGAATATCACGGATCAGGGATTGAAGGCTGTTTTAGAAAGTAATCTGCAGTTAACAAAGGTTAGTATCGTGTTATCCTCTTGCAAACATTTCTTACTAATGTACCGCTTCATGTTTTATAATTGATCTGTTTTATTTATTATACCTTGATATACTACTGTTGTTTGTACATTACCATATTCTTCTTGGCAATCCAGTGTTACTATGCCATTGATTGTTACTGCATTGACTTGATGATAGTGGTATCAGTTAGCTTGAGAATATTTCATGTTTCTGAAGAAGAATACAAAGAAAGGTTAATTAATTTTCATGCAAAGACTTCAGGATTCTTCATTTGAATTTTAATTTGTTGTATAATATTTTGGATTTCTTGCTCAGTTGGACCAGTATGAAAAGCTGTGCCACCATTTCTTAGGGGCAATTCACAGTTCTCTATTTACTGACTCCCTCTTTTCTTTTTCGGTACAGTTGGGCATTTTTGGCGCATTCCGGGTAACTTACCAAGGTCTGCTTGACAATCTGAGGTCATTTAATATGGTAGCAAATACTGGTATTAAGAAACTTAGAGTAGCAAACCGCTTCACTGCATCAGAAGAGCAATATGAGGAGTTATTGTCCTTGTTGCGAATAGACAAGGGGCAGGCATTGCACAAACAAGAGCCACGGATCTTTCATGCTGATTCTCTTCTACCAGATCTTGAGGGTGGATATGTTCCTGGTTTCATACCAGATCTTCATGAAGAATATGCTCTTGATATTGAGAAGTGCCCTCTTTGTCCGAACTACAAGCTTGTTTATGATTGCCCATGTCCACCAGAGGAATGCAAGAGACCTGGTGCTTGCAGAGGTTGTGTTGTTTGCATCGAAAGATGCATGCGGTGTGGGAGATGTACAGACAATGAGTTCCATGAGACATTTCTTCTGGACAGCATCTGCCATATCTGTCACCCGGCTGAAGATTCATCTCCTGCAGAAAAATAGATGTTTGGTTCAGTTTTATCCATTGGAAGGATACAGTCGTAACATAACATGTCTTCTGTTGATGCTCTCCCATCCATGTGTTGGGCCATCTTAACTGAATTTTTCTAACAAGGAAAAGAACAAAAAGAAAGGCATAGTTTGCTACAGTATAGGTGCAGCAGATGATATATTGTGTTTGCTTGCAAAGGAAAAAAGAAAAAAATCAATATACAGAAAAAAAAACAAAAATGGAAGATGACTTTGCTATTAAGGTGTCAGCAGTGGCTAGTGCAAAACTGACAATCGAGGTAGGTGATGCTATACTTCCCATTGATATTTGTTTTTGCCTCGTTTGGAAATGCAGCAATTTTCTTATAGTTCAGTCTCTGCATGGAGCTAGAGTACTGCTTTCCGAATCAGGCATCAGCTTCTGCAAGCATTTGCTTATCATAATCTGTTTTCTTTTTTCAGGAATGTTTCTCTTAGGAATGTGAAGTGCTCAGGAGTGTGGAGGTAGTGCGTGTAAGATTGTTCCAGTGGTTGCTTGATGCATGCTCGTGGAGTATTAAGATAGAAGTAATTTGCTTCTCCGCCGCCCTCAAAATAAAATCTGATGTACCTGCCTGTGTACTATGCTATCTGACAAATGTAATACTAGTTACTGTCTGGGCTGTAGAAACATCGTACCGTCTGACTTGTGTGCCAGCTACATTCGAATAAATAAAAACTGACTTCTAACTTACCTACTAGAGTCCTATAAGACCTGAATTTCCTCAGGTGCCCTTTTTATTTGTGAGATGCATGCTCGGCAAAGGTGGTTACGTCTGTTGTGATCACATCCTGGCGGTCTGAAGAAATGTGGCCGTCCTTTCTGTTCTGCTGGGCGTATAAATGGACGTCCTTTGTTGTTGTTGAATGCTGATGAAAGTTAGCATGCGAAAGGCTGCGGTCCCTTTTTGCTATATTCGCGATCACGTTTCCATGCAACTGAGTGCTGCTTCTTGTGGTCAAGTGCCTGACAAGATGTCTGGTTTTCGTTTTGACATGTGGAATGAGCCTTTCTGATCGTGAATGGCGCACACAGGGGAGCACCTTGGCTTCCAGAATAGAAGCTGCTGGCTATTCGAGAGAGACCCAACAAATATGCTGAACCAAACAAGTGTTGCTCTTTCCTGAGTCCTGAATCGCACTCGCACGCAAAACTGGCAGGAGAGCGGCATGCTGCGCTATAACCAGCAAAACGCGCGTTCACTTAGGCCGGCCTTGGTTTGGAGTCTTGAACAGGTCTGCTGGCATGACAGGTGCCGGATACGTGACCTGTGGATGGTTTCCAGACTACCTTGCTTTCACATAGGCAAGGCAAGACGAGGGTTCCTGAGAGCTCGGATGTCGGAAGCAACCGGCAGGTGGATGTGGATTGGATGGGTAAGAGGAGCAAATCCGTTTTGCCGTCTTGGACAACCAGGACGGAGGGGATGAGGATATCCAGGACGCAAGCAACAGCTATCCCATCAGATTGCTTCTCCTTCGCGTACAAGCGGAAGAAAAGGCCGACTCAAAGCATTTTACAATTTACAATGGGCAAGGCAGGTAGTCCCTGGTGCGGGGAACCCACTTGAGAAAAGAAGAGTGAGCTATGTCACATAGGGAAAGAATATAGAACTAGCACAATCACTCCTTGTCAGAGATATCCTTTTAACCTGTCATCACCTTCGTTTCAGCGAATGCAGATTCATAAAATCTGATGAACAGGCAAAGCAATCACAGAGACATACGGTGCAAGATTACACTCTTAAACATAAAAGATAAAACGCAGAGCTTGGACAGTCATTCATTTATGATTTAATTTAAAAGAATAGTCATAATACAGTACAATCATCGGCAGAACCACTCATTGGAAGAATTCTACGTGGCCGCCAACATCCATACACAACAGCTTGGCTTCGGAGGCCAGCTTCCTGCTCCTAAACAACACCAGGTTCGTGAGACGGTGCTTGGGTTGAGGCTCGAAGGATCTTGCCTCGGCGTCCTTCCCGAGGATCACCAGCTCCCGCGCCGGCATCACGTTGCCCCACCAGAAGTCACGCAGGACCTCGTGGATGAGCTCCCAGTATGCGCGGTCCCTGGGCACCCTGAACAGGCTGCTCCCGTTGGGCGTCCAGCAGTAGAGCTCCACCCAGTCCCTGCCCATGATCTCCATCAGGCCCTGCACCTGCGGCATGTAGTAGTACGGCATGGCGCGCCATGGCAGGGCGAGCTCGGGCTTGCCCTTGTTGAATGGGCACTTGACCTCCAGGATGCCGCCGTCCAGCTCACACCCCAGAATTCCATCGGGTGAGGCTCCCAGCCATCCAGAATTGGCCTCGGTGTGCACTGCAAAGCCGAGGGTGCCCACCAGTTTCCCTGTGATGCTTGTGTACTGCTCTATGGCTACGCTCTCATGATTTGTCCCCCAGTCCATGGCAGACCTGGCCGAATCTGCCAGCTTGATATCCGTCGGTCCAAAAACTTTCTCATTCCACAGCTCCGCCCGTCTGTTGCCTGCCCAGAAACCCAAGGCCGTGCTGAAGGTGCTTGTGGTGAGCTTGTCCTTGCGGAGAGCGAACCATTCCTCTGACCGTTGGGCTACGTCAGAAGAGGTGAGCTGAGAGGACACCATGAGAGCTGAAGATGGCTGCAGGGTTAGCAGTGATGACCGGCTATAGATCTTCAGCGATGAACCTGAGCAGCTACGGGGAATATAGCCTTCAAAGTTTCGTCTTGATGGCAAGAATGCTGACGGAGTTAAACACGCGCGAGGAGTTGAAGAGGCTGTTGTGATTTGCAGGAATGTCCTAAACAAACGAGGAGCTGCTCGATGGTTAGAGAGCATGTAAAAGGATGATGTATGTCATATCTTGATAAAGGTAGGGAGTTAATCTGGAAAAGCATGTAGGAAGCACTCAACAAGAATGGATAACCACAGAACATGTAATACACGACATTGGTATGCTTCTTTTATATGAACTCTGCTCCATTTCCTGAATGAACCATGGTAGAATATTGCAAGCAAGGGTTTATACCTTACCCAATTTCAGCAAGAAGACATTGCTTGGGGCAAGTAAAGATTTGGGCAAGAAAGCTAGCTATAGAGATCCCAAACTCTCAAGCAATGGTGTCAACTACAAAGAAGCAAACTCCAGGAAGTCAACAGCTACATTATGAAACCCTCTACAATCTCCCAACCGATGTAAATTGCTATGATGTCACTCCAAACCAAATAGGAAAGGTTGCCAATTAAAAGTAACAGAGAACTATACTTCCTGTCTGTATGTGTATCTAAGCATGTTTCATGTTCAAGCTGCATACCATTTATCAAGCAATTCATTCCAGTTTTAATTTCAGATCAACCATCATCTATAGTAGTTTGTTCCATGTATTTATATGCAATTAACAGATGAAAATGAAACAGAAAATTCCTAATGTAAAAACATATGGTTGTGGTGATTGACTTCATATTCACTCTCCTTAAATCAATGGTTCATAGTTACTCCTACAAAGCTAAAGCAAAATCGCATGAATAAAGTCTAAGTGTCAATAAGCCTATTTCCAGAATCGATGACAGCTACAATCATCAAAACAATAAGAACGATTAGCTGCACGGAGTTAAGGGAAGCAAGAAGACTGCAAACAGATCAACATTAAAATATGAAGCATATGCATGAATTGAATTTATTTTGCACGCCTATCTACACAACTAAATTACATTAGGGGGGGGGGGTATAATTATGAAGACAGGGATCTTATAAATCATCAGATTCTCCCTTCTTTCTCTATCTCTTCGTTTTTAACATATAGAACACTACGAAAATTACTGACAATAATCATATCCTGTACTCCTCAAAGCAGATAAGCAAAATTGAAAATCCAATATGTGCTGAACTCCTAGTCTAGCCTAATTAAGTAATCACTTGGTAGCATTTCACAGTTTTCTTGCTAGGATGCTAGTTCGAGCCAGACTGAAGTTTGCTGGCATTCTTGAGCACCCAGTGTCATTTCGTGCTACCAAAGGACACCACCATCATGAACCCCAATACCTCACCAAGCCTAAAAGTCCACTGAACTACACATGCAGACAATCCAACGATGCGGTTACCAAATTATACTACGATGCACAAATTTGGGAGATCCAAAGGTAAGCACATGCACCAAGAGCAGTAAGCTTATCTGAACAGGCGGAAGCCAAGAAATAAGCGCTCCAAGTTTTAGTACCTGATGACGCTGCGCGATTGGCAGGGGCGAACGCGGACACTGCCAAACGCCGCGCGGGCCTCCGGGCGGCCGCGGCCTCAGCCTCCGCGGGCTGCGCGCGGAGGCCCGCGGCCAGGGGCGGCAGGCGCCGCTGCGGCACGTGGTCGAACACATGGCGGGCGTCCAGCAGCGCGGCGTGGCGGCGCGAGTAGCAGTGCGGAGGTGGTGAGCTCACCGCCGCTCTCATGCTGCTCGCCTCCTTCTGCGCTGGCTTCACGAATACGCTCGGTCAATTTCCGGCTCGGCCCGGCGGCGAGCTCCTGCGGCTAGCCGGCGGCGACGAGCTAGTGGGCCGGAGAGAGCGCGGCGCTGTGTCCCGCGAGTAGAAGAGATATTTGGGCCTGTTCCGCTCCCCTAATCTTTTCGTCGACGGTCAGGCGGGACCATCCGTTAGAAATCGGACGGCTCAGATGCTCTCATCCCTTCGTCAGCCACCCCAAGCCGCTTGTCCCCCGAAGGCCCAAACCCCGCAACCGCAAGAGAACTGAAACCCCCCCATCGACGCGGCAGCAGCGAGCCAGCGAGGAATCCATGGCGAGCGGTGGTGGAGGAGGTGACGTCCCAGAGGATGCCAACGACCGTATCGTCCGTATGCCATCTTGCGGCTCTTGTGGAGTTTTGTGTATTTTTGATTGAGTATTCCGAGGTTAACAAAAGCTTACTATGTTTTTTTTGTATAACAAGCATAACTGAATCTGACTCTGATTTGTGACGATTGCAGTTTTATACTTTTATGGTAATGTAGATTTCCTTGTAAATCTGGGTAAGCTTAATACAATGCTTATGTTAGCCAGCAACTCAATTTGATCCATGCTAAAGTGTAGATATGGCGCAAAAGGCTAGATTTTGGAGATCACAGAGTGCTTGGAAAAAATTACTCATAGATGTATAAAAGCTAAAGCTTAATGGTTCTGTTTTTACATGATGAATTTCAGCTCCACAAATCGCACCCATCCTACGTATAAGGCCCCACAAATCGCACCCATCAGAATTCTCAGACATTTATACCATTTGCATCTGAATTCTCAGAGTCAATGTGAATTCCCAGACATATATCCTATTTGCATCTCTCAGCTTATCTTTCAGTCATGAGGTGTAGTTGGGATATTACAATTCCAACATAATTTTTATGAGCCCATCGATACTGCAAGTGTAAAACTAAACATCATTCCATCACTGACCATCGCATATCGATTTAAACATGCATTTTTTATTTCATATTGTAGTTGGAACATTTAGCAAAACATTAACACAATGCCGTGGTTGGCGGTACAGTGAAAATGGGTGATATATATGCGTGGCTTTATTGTAGAACACTCTTCCTAGATACACAATTCCTATCATGGAAACAGCCTTTCTCTTCTATGCAAGGGTGGGTGGTATCCATACGTAACCGTGGGTCTGGACATAACCAACTTTCGCGCTTAATTCATCGGCTTCCTTGGGGCCTCGGCTGCCAGGTTCATATGGGATGGCCTTCAGCTTGCCATCATCGATGTCATGCAGCAAAGGAGTGAAGATCTCCCAAGCAGCCTGAGAACCGATGGTTATGTTAGAGTGACATGGAATCAGCAGAGGTTTCGAAGAAAAAGGACTCCCCATAAGGACACAAATATGCAGGGTGGCACGAACCTTTAGCTCATCTCTGCGAACAAAGTGCTGTTGGTCTCCTCGTATTCTGCAGAAACATGGATATCAATCAGTGCAATAAAGAGAAGCATCAATTTGCATCCAAGAAAGCTTTGCAAGGCTACATGAGCATAAGACATGGTGTATACAGAATTATATGCAATTTCAGGATGTGGCCACTTCTTTGTAAAGAGAGAGATGCTAGAGTAACAAAAAGGGCGACACACGTACATATCCAAAATGAGGCGTTCATATGCCTCAGGAATTTTGACATTTTGATACCGCATCCCATATGACAGATCAAGCTCACTCTGTTCAGTAGCCATTTCTAACCCAGGTTTCTTAACCTGCAGTAATTAAATTTTCAAATATTATGTTAGAAATTCTGTTGTGCATTAAATACCATCAAAACTTTATTTACAAAAAAAATCAGGACTTACAGTTAGTTTCATGTACATGGCTTCAGATGGCTGGAGGCGTATAACAAACTCATTTCTTCCTTGCTTCTTACCTTCACCAGGTTATGTTTATATTCAGTTCAATTATAAGATCTCTAATTCTGACTTAGACATAACAGAATAACATATTAAACGAAATAAAATATTAATTGCAAAAGCATCAACTAGAGAGGCATTCCATTAAGCAATAAGGTGAGTAAAATTGTCATCCTTGGTATTATTTTGGTGTTCAGTGAGGTTCTTCCATCCACCTCCACAATTCACATTTGCATGCTGAACTTCACATCTAGTCCAGCTTGAGTTATTTTTCCAAAAAACACCGATTTGAGTTAATTTAACATCTATATGTATTTTACCTATATGACAGCTAATGTAGATAAACTTTAGTGACTAGCTAAGAGATCATCCACACCTTCTGCACATTGTATTTTATTCAACCTAAAGTGGGTACTTTCCTGGCTACCCGATATCACTGCATGGATCTGTCCTATCCATTTTGTATTATCAACAAACCTTTAGCAATCCTTCGGTTGTTTTAGATCTCATGGTCTAACTCATGAAAGACCATCCAGCTATCTAGTGTCTGGTTATATAAAGGAACTCTCCTCCGTTTATGTACTACAAGTACTAAAACCTACTTGATTAGGTAGGAGCCATTGTATTCTCTGAATTAATTACACAATGAACATTAACTTCTATGCACATACATTTAAAAATGTCACCAGGAACATCCTTGAATTGCACCCGAACTTCTGCTTTCCTTGAGCTTAATGCTTTACCAGCTTTAAGAATGAAAGGAACACCTGCATGATATGAACATTAGAGGATGATACTGAAAGTAAAGATACTACGATAGAGTAAAAAGGAAGAAAAGGAGAGAACAAGCATTTCTTCTATCCATTTTTCTTCTCGAACACCAATTATATCCTTTTCAATTCTAATATGTAAATATGTGGTCATGTGGGTGGAAGAGATACCTTCCCATCTCTCGTTGTGTACCCGAAGAACAACAGACGCAAAAGTTGGGGTATTAGAGTCATCTGGCACTGTAGGGTCATCCTTGTAGCCATCGTATTGTCCAAGGACTACCTCTTCAGGCTTAATAGGATTTACAGATTGCAGAACCTGACATTAAGACACAAAACTGGCTTCTCTAAGAATTAACCAAATAACAAGACATAAGATGCACGCTGTGCTACATTTTTTTTTCTGGAACACACAGGAGAGAGCTGTGTCATTTCATTAATAAGAAGAAAAGAATAAGTTTAGGTCAGTTAGGGCCTGTAACCTAACCATATTTTTCACTCTGCTACATTTCAGCAAGCAAATCAAACCACAGCAAGAAAATTGGTATAGCTGCAATATAGTAATAACATGAAGAGAGTAAAGAGAGATTGGACCTTGACTTTCTCATCTCTGATATGCTCAGGCTTAAGGGAGACAGGCTTTTCCATTGCAACCAAACAGAAAACCTGCAGAAAGTAATAATCATAAAGACATTCTCCATAGATGTAAGTATCCTGAATGTCAGGTGGAAAAAAATGTAGGGAAAAAGACCCTATTGTCCATAGTCACTAAAATACTAAAACCCTAAAGGCTGGATGCCAGTATGAAAACAGTCATAGCATATGAATGTTCAATATATCTTATTTATGTTTACCTGTAATAAATGGTTCTGAATGATATCACGAATGATTCTGTGGCAATAAGAGCAGGAAGTCAGATATTTATAGAACAAAAAATGAAGGTATGCAAAGAAAAATCACAAAAATGTTTAAGCAATGTGATAGATATCGGCAGTACGAGTATCATCTAGTCATTATCCTTTTTCTCTTGCAATTCAGCGTTCACCTATTGCAGGAGGGAGTGAAATAACCTTTTTTTCTTTTGCAATTCAGTATCAAAGGGAAGCATGCTCTTTTCAAGTTCTTATTTGGTTGCTGTAGTAATGTAATTTTCCTGGCTGGATTTTATGAGTTTAAACAACAACAGAAAGCATGCATTTTTCTCAGTTTCAAATACAAAATACATCTATTCATTAATAAATACCCACCAGGACTGAAATTGTTTCTAAACTCATCATTATCATGCATACAAAATACTTATTAGGTTGCTGTAGTATATGCATGTTTCGAAGGAGATTTAAATTTTAGCTTGTAAGAGCATGGTCTTAGATCAGAAAACTTAATAAAAATGTTATTGAAATACACCAAACTAGCACTTGTAAGGAAACAACAATGCTTGTACATACCCATATTGGTCAAAATATCCTCCACGCCCATCAGTGCCAAAGTCCTCCCTGAATACAATCTGCAGGGTTGGTTTAATTAGATGGCATGTTATTTACACTATAAGTTTCAACTATTAGCAGAAAAGCATGTATGCTATCAGTTATCTCAGGTTCAATTTGGTTCATTTCAAACAGTAGTAAATTGTGGCAGTAGAATACAACAGCTTTCTACTATAGTCATGAAAAGGTCCAAGTAAAACAACTCGTGAAAGGAACTATGGAAATGCCTTCTTGAATGATAAAGGAACACAGTTATGTACATGGAACTTATACAAGCAAAACAAAGTTACCAACTGCTAGCTACTGACTAGAAATCAGCTTACCTGTATATTATCAATATTATCACGATTCCAAAGAGGCAAGAACAAGCGGTTGGCAAAACGAAGGACCAGCTGTAACATGTGATCAGTTCAAAGTTAGTTAGATAAGAATTGGTGAAATGTAAAGTAAGTTCAAAAATAGTTAGACAAGAATTGGTGAAATGTAAAGTAAGTGAAGCAAAGTTACAGACATTACCAAGTTTTGGACCAACTCTTTTCCCAGGTAGTGGTCTATTCTGTACAGTTGATGTTCCTCAAATAGCTCCCCAAGTTGGGCACTTAATTCTTCTGCAGAATCCAAGTCCTTTCCAAAGGGCTTCTCAACAATGACTCTAGTCCATCCAGGGTGAGAAGCTGCATGCACGACACTAATGTCAAGCCTAAACTCGACAGGGACAGTGGTATGCTGCTCAATATCAAATCTATAAATATACTACAAAGAGAACTGATTCATATGCAACAGGTTGTTTATTTTTCTTAAATACCAATGGCAGCACTACGTAAAATAAGAGGTGAACAGCAGGTAGGAAGCAAAGCACAAAAATAAACATGCTTTCATTAATACTAAAAAGAATGGAGGCTCATTGAGCTCTAGCAAAGCAAAAGAAACAGATCTTGATGAACTAACTTCGCGATGCTTGTTTCTTCATTAAACTAATGAAATGCAACAGCTTTTCAGAATTCTAAAAAAATAACATATAGCATATAAAAAAAAACTTTACATGGATTCATGCAGTATGTTCTGATCATTTTGCACACTGAAGGGTAGACAGATGGAGGCAATGCCAAATAAAAGAGTCTGCGATAGCTTCCTGATTTGCTTGATTCCTCATACGCTGATATAGCCTTGTTCAATTTCTCAAAACCCTCTCCATTGTCATAGGAACCACTGACATATTTTATCTGAGACACAAAATTATCATAATGGAATAATGATGTCTTTTCCCTGCACCACATAATTAATTCACTATGGTTATAAATAACTTACTAATTGCAAAAATTCTGAAAGATCTTCTTCCGGGGCTCCTTTGAGATACCTGTATAAAAAGAAGACCTGTTACTAAAGTTCAAAGATTCCATGCAGCTTATGAACATCTAAGAATGTATACAGCACATTTCAGATCAGAGTAATACTGTTTTAAGTTTTTATGTCTTGGTTTGGAAAACAAGGAATCTCTCTGCACAGTAAAACGGCAGTGTTATGCAACCTAAGAACTAGCTCCAGCCATCTGAAAACCTTACCCACGAATGCGTTCTCTTAACCCATCATCAGAAAGGTTTGATCGAGCATAACCAAATATATGCACTTCGCCAGACTGTATAAATCCCTGTAACGCATGAATGTTAACTTAGTGTAACACATGTATATTAACTTGAATTAATATATTAAATTAATAATTAGTGTAAATTACAGAACTGGACATATTCTAAAAAAACAAAAACTGCACAAATGTTGCATGTCTACAAAGACTAAATTTATATCTCAGACTACAACATGTGTTGAAGCTTGATCTGTTTTAGCCAAATTGTCTTCTACACTACCATATCTCGAACAGGAGAAAGGTATAATTGTGTTTGTGTGCTTATAATTGTGATACGGTCATCCCAAGAAAGTGAGAAGTGATTATTTGCTATGTAATGGTTCACTTGTATGTGCATTACAATTTAAGTTTGCCTAAATTGGAAAATTGTAGAGGGATTCAGGGAATGGTTAGTCCTTAGTTCCGTCAGATACCTGATCAAAAAGGTGGTAGAGTGCTGGGAAAGTCTTCTTCTTGGCAAGGTCACCAGAAGCCCCAAGTACAACAATAGAGAGACACCCTTGTTCTGAAGGAAGGTCTAGGTCTCTAGATAAATTATTAAAGCTGCTCCGCCTTGATGATGGTGAAGATCCTCCTGACATGGTAAATACAAATAGGGCGTGCCTCTTCTATCTGCTACAATGATACACCTAACCAAGTGAGAAACATGCAATTAATCTCCACATAAGCATTTTCATACTGCTAATGAAATATCCAAGGGCAAACAAGATAAGCTAGCAGAGCATGTAAATAACTTCTGCAGTTGAGCTGTTCCATGCAAATGCAATGCCATTTTTTTATGCTGCAAAGAGCATGGTATCTACAGAAGTTCAGAACTGGAGACAAAAAAAAAAGACTGGGCAGGATCAGATCTAAAGATCTCATGCTTCTTAGGACAAAGCACATCAAATTATTGTGTCATGGCAAAAGGTGGTCAGCTTACTGTATTCTCAAAAAACCATCTCAAGTTATTTCTCTAGCTGCTGAGATCATGAAAAGCACCATATCTAAATGCCAACATAGCAGTATCACTAATATAGTCTTCTAATATCTGAAGGACTGCAAGGCGTTACTCTTCAATTTGGGGTTTATACTTGCTATAAACCCACTTACGGTGTAAAGAAATGCACACGAACAAATGTGCTCAGCCTAATTGTAGTAGTAGAAATTAAAAGTGAAACATCAGAATTTCATATGCCAAAACCTCTGCAACTTCCCAATTCGTGGCGACAGCAAAACAAACCCCTGCCACGAAGAAAATAGCCCGACGGAACAACCGGTGGCGAGGACACGAATCTTACGAGCAGAGAAAATTGCTAAAACCCCAAGGCGAAGACATACCAGCTTAAGCCCGACCAGAATTCCCTTCACCGAACTACCGAAGTGAGCGAGAGAAAAAAAAAGATCTGCAACTCAGGCAGCACAAGATCCGGGGCGAGCCGTTCGCGATCGAGGGAAAGAATCTAGAGCGACACACGAGAACGCGACCCCGAACACTCCCGGAGAGGCAAAATCGCGAGAGGCGGCACCGTGAGCTCGGCCGGACGCAGCAAGAGCCGACGAAGCCGGGAAACCTCGGACTCGCCGAAGCAGCCAAGGCGCGCGCGGGATTTTCCTTTTTGTTTCCGCGGCCACAAAAAGGAGGAGCAGGAGGCGGCGGGCGGATGGAGAGAGAGAGAGAGAGAGAGAGAGAGAGAGAGAGATCACTGACCAGCAGCGGCGAGATATCTGGGGCGGAGAGCGAGCGAGCGGAGCGGGTGGGAGGAGAGGGAGGGATCGGAGGCGCTGCTTCCCTTCGGTTGGTCCCCCTCGGCGGGCGGGCGTTTTTATACCGCGACGGCGGCGGGCGGCCTCCGCCCGTCTCGTCTCGTCTGTCGCCGCGCCTCGCTTCCTCGATCTTTTACCTGCCCGCCACCTACCTGCCTTTCCTGGACTCACCTGCGACTGCGAGCGAGCCGAGACTGCCGGCGTGCTCTGTGCCACCAACCCCGCGCGCGATTCCTTCGCGGCTTCCGCCTAGACGCCACAGCTCGTGTGGAAGGAAGCTTTGGCACGAGTGGTAACAGCAGAGAGCAAGTTAATGGGCTCGGCGCGGCGCGGCGCGGCGCGGGCGTTTACGTGCTGGCCGGGCCCCTGTTAATTGCTGGATTCCGCTTCTGACGCCGCGGTGCTGCCACACAATGCGACGGCGCCGACGCATGCGCACACACACACGCACGTTCCACCGGAGGAACCTTATATTTGTTCGCGAGTCACGTTGCCGCTGGGTACCCACTCCCCGTATCCAAATCCGTATCCGTAGTATATAGGGAGGGTATGGATTATCCATTTATGTATGGGTATGGGTAGGATAATTGAGGATAATTACCTGTTTATCCATTACCCCGGAGAAGAAGGAGGCCGCCACACCGACACGGGTAATCCATCTGTTGTCCAACGGCATCGTGATTCGCGAGGAAGTTTTCTCCGTCGAGTCAAAAACGAAAAAACGGTCAACGGGCGATATGGTACGGCCGTCCCTCCCGTTTCAAACTTTATTTTTCAAGAAAAATAATGCATGGCGTCACGAATGACGAAGTTTCTTGAATGCGGAAACAAGGCGGCCTCTGAAACGCACGCCGTGTTATTATCCGGGCGCGCGGCAGTGCTGATGTCTTCTTGTCTGAGGCTCTGTGCAGAAGATCGGATGCCGTGTTACCCTGACGTTGATTTGGGTGATGAGTGGGAGAATTAACAATGATATATAAACCCATGGGCATGGGCATCCGATCTCCTAGTTGTCTCCGGTGGACTTTCCCGCTACTGTGGTCGAGCGGATCGGCCGGGGCGTAGTCGTGTACACGTGGACGCTACTGCTTCCACGTGCGGGACAAAAACGACGAACGGATTCTCTCAGCACGCGCTGCCGCTCGACCAGCGAGCGTTTGTTTTTCTTCCCCCCAGGATTCTGTTATATGTGGTGTGGATCGTGATTCGATACGTTCTCCGTCAGAAAACTCTCAACAATGGGAGCAACCTGGCATATGTACAAATGTCTGATCCAGCCTAGAGTAACCTTGCTCGATGGCTCGCCAGCCCAAATGCGAATGAAGCATTGTGATTGCAACCTGCTCGACGCTACTGGTATCAGTTTGCGAGCTGTGGCTGTGGCCTTGACGGTGGGCGCACTCGCGAAGTGCTGCAGCTGTGGGTGAGTGACAGAGCGAGACGCCAGCTCTCACCTCGTACGCCAGCCATGCGTTTCGTCCCAGCTCCATCCACTTCCAGCTCACGGATGGATCTCCGTGCGGTTGTCCCGCCTGGCTCGCTGGGCTCCCTGCCTCCGATCTGTCCCGGCCGGCCATGGGCCTTGACGCCTTTGGTGTCCTTGGGCACGGCCGACCCATGTGCCGCGTGCGCTGGCTGGCGCGACGAGAACATGCGGCTCCGACTCCACTCCACTTGGCCCGTCGTCACAGAGGGAGACCCTGACGACGGAAGAGGGAAGACGCCCTTGCAGGCCGTGCGGGCTGCGTGGCGTGGCGTCCGTGCGTTTACACGTGCCTCGTGGCTTGCTGACTTCTGAAGTTCCGATGGTCTGATCTGATCTGCCGCTGCTGCCCAACAGCCCAAGTGCCTATCCGTGTGGTTTGCGGGTGGGTGGTGTACTGGTGTGTGGTGTGGTGGTTCTCATCTCGCCGTCGATCTGCAGACCTGCAGCGGATCCGCCTTCTGGTGGTACTCCGTACAGTAGATGACAAGTACGCATGGGTCAGTGCGCGCCGTGGACAGCCCGTTCTCTTTTGGCCGGGGGCGTACGTGCTCCTCCCCCGGCGATCCGATCGGCACGTGCCTTGCCTCATGAGCGGTACTGTCATCGTCCGTACCATTCATTAGCTTAGTGCAGATTCGTGTAGCCCGTGCCCTTTTTTAAAAAGGAAGAAAAAAACATCGAAGCGTAACGCGCCGCACACCGTCACTGTTCATCTGACGGTTCCCAAGGACCCATCTCTGCAGTTTTTCACCTTTCCATTGCGTTTAACTGCAAAGGCAGTTAGGCAGATAGATATCCCGAAACTCTTGACTCTTGAGACGCAGCAGCAGCACCACGGCTTTTGTGAGCGGCCGCTTTCCGAGCGGACGCCGAAAAGGCCATTTTCGTTCTCGTCTCGTCGGCTGGTTTGCGCAGGAGTGCACAAGTTGTTGGTATTTGCGGCGGATCCGCACGGAGTCGTTGTGAACTTGCGATGTTCAACGCACCGATAGACAGAGGCTTGAAAACGGACTCCTTGTCTCTTTTGACTTTTGGCTGTGACGGCCGGGAAGTATATACTGTATATGAACTAGTGGCCGGAAGAGTCGGTGCATCCGCCCGGCTGCTATGTGCAATCCTATCCTACCGACCAGCTACCATCCTGCAAGCTGCAATGCAAACTTTGCTACTCCCTTCGTCCCACAATATAAGTATATGAAGCATTTAAATGCAAAAAATAGCAGGACTAGTAAAAGACTTCTATACCCCTCATTTTACACTATCCATCAACTCTCCATCCACCCCCACCAACCCATTTACCTTTGTCTTATCACTAGAAATGTTTATATTTTGACACAAAATTTGAACCCTACGAATGCTTACGTATTAGGACGGAGGGAGTAGTACGTAGCGGTTTCCTCCAACGAGCCGGCAAGGCGAGCTGTTCGTGATCTCGGCAGCTGCACTCCAAAGCAGCTTTCACGGCTATAGATTCTACACGTAGCACTCTTAGCATCCTTTGGGATGTCGCCAAGGCTAGGCTAGGCAGGCAGCAGGGTCCTCCTCCTCCCAAGATGTCAGCAAGATCTGAATGTTGGTGAACAAAAAATCTCAAGCCTCAGGTTATCTGGACAAGCGATTGCCAGATCAGTCATTCGTATTCTGCTGGTGGTTGGGCGCGCCTGGGTGCTCTGCGATAACTTGTGGCTGCGGAACTCGCCACTTCACGGGAAAGGACCAGGGACCCCGGCTCTGGATCGCCTATGATTCAAGATTGCATCACGCCGATCTCACCTTGGCGCCCCCATACGGCAGGCCCCTCGTGTTACATGCTGCCCGTGCCCGATGATGAGGGCCTCTGCAGCAGCTGCACTAATTTAGTTTCTGCTGAAGTTGATGGCTGAAACGCCAGACAGAATCATGCATGTGTGATGATACGGGATTGGGAGATAAACATAAATATCCACGTAGCATTCTACAGATAGGGACAGCCACATACGAGCATCCTTCCCCTCGCTCTCAAGTCCCACCCACAGCAACGATATTAGCCGCCACGTGGGGCTCATCCAAAATTCAGGAAGCAAAAAAGTGACTATCCAACTAACAATGCAGCATCGTCACTCGCAGTCACGGGCAGTCTCCACTCAAGCCAGAAACTCGTCTCCAGACACTGAGCCTACACGAGTATGAACACTTGATAAGTTTTTTTTTTTTGAGATCAGAACACTTGATAAGTTAATATCACATACTGAGACGTTCTTGTCAAAAGCAACCATTCACCCGCAGAAGCAGCAGGCACTAAACATTGAACAAGCACACGCAGAAATCGTAATCACGCAGAATCTAGCTGGCCCACAGGCCACAATCAGTTGAAGGAAATGCATGCCACCAGCGACAAATTAGTCGTTGATGAGGGCTCCAGCGCCATCAATTACAAGAAAGCAACCTGTCACAATATCATGGGCTTAGCCGCTTAGGGCATGTACAGCCCACGGACGGCAAGTCGTCTGCAGAACCTCGAACGTAGCATACAGACGGATGTATAGACAGCTTATACAGCCCATAGACATAGAGATCGTCTGTATGTGTTTAATGCTTTATATGTAGTTTAAGATCAGCTACAAACATGTTTGTGTGTACCATTGTGTGGTTATTTTCATATAGCTATAAAATTTGTCATGTAAATATAAATCAATCATGATAAAGTGTAATTTCATCTTTAGACCATAAAATATTTAGACCATTCCCCTCCACCGAGCAGCAGCTCGTCTCTCTCTCCTCTCTGATTTCATCTCCACCGAGCTAGCTTATCCATTCCCCTGATTTTCTCTCCACCGAGCTAGCTTATCCATTCCCCTGATTTTCTCTCCACCGAGCTAGCTTATCCATTCCCCTGATTTTCTCTCCACCGAGCTAGCTTATCCATTCCCCTGATTTTCTCTCCACCGAGCTAGCTTATCCATTCCCCTGATTTTCTCTCCACCGAGCTAGCTTATCCATTCCCCTGATTTTCTCTCCACCGAGCTAGCTTATCCATTCCCCTTACATGCCGTGCAACAAGGCTGCCGGCGAGCAGAGCAGAGCAGCAGGGTGGCACGCGAGCAGCAGCAGGACGCCGGCGAGCAGAGCTAGCTTATCCGTCGAATCGAGCTGCTCCTCCTCGCGGCGGTCGACGCGGAGAGCCGTCGGGGCCGTCTGTCGCTCCCGAGAGCGAGGCGCTTCTCCCGCGGGAGCCCGGACGACGGCGCGTGCGCCTCGCTGCGGCGGAGCACATTGCGGCGGCACGGGCGGCGGCGGCGAGCGTAGAGCGCGGCCGGAGGGCATGCCGAGCGCGGGCGGCGGCGGCGAGTGCGCGCGCCGGCGGGGCGGCGGCGGCGAGCGCGGGTGGACGGGCGAGCAACGGTGGCGATGGGGAAGGGGCCGTAGTCGCGGCGGCTGCAGGTGGCTGCGGCAAGATCCGAGTGCGGCGGGCGGCAGGCGGTACAACCCGAGTGCGCGCGGGGGATCCGAGTGAACCGTCTCCTCCAACAGACGACGGCGTACAGCCCGCCCGCTGCTGTCTGCTCCGCCTGGGAGAACGGGACGGAGGCGTCGTCTGCAGGCCGAGCTTAGGGTGTTTTTACAAAAACGAATCATATAGACGGGGTTAAATCGACGGGCTGTACATGCCCTTAGGCAGGATAAAACGCACAGGCAGTCCAGATCTGAAACCCCCACGTTTTGTCGCCTACGGAGTATGTCGGTATCGTTCAGGCTGACTCGAGCACTTTCGAAATTCTGAAATGTATTGTGTCAAGACAGGCAAAGCATTGCTCCGTGAAGCGTAAAGAACAACCGACTATTATTTCCACCGTTACTATGGGGTTTACAGGATGTGTGGCAAAGCACCATTCTGGCGAGTCTGCAGCAGCACATTAAATTTACATGCTATTCGGCTCCCACCGAAAAAAGGTGGGACCTGCTTTTAATGCCCCAACAGCTTCAGTCAGAAGAGGATAGTACTGAACTTCTTGAACCATGAATTATGAGTGTTTAGAAGCCTGACAGAGTGATTCTGTGTTGAGGGCAGGCAAATACTTAACTCCCCAAGTGGTATCACCTGCAATGGGTTCATAACAGTCATTATGTTGTGAACTTGCAAGTAAAAAGATGTTCGGGAACAAAATAATTAGAGCACCCATGGAGTTCAAACAAACAGAATTATCACGAAAGCCATATCCTTTGGTTGGGTTGATTCAACACACAACATAGTATGAAATGTATGCACTCAAATGAAACTGCAATAGACTACTTAAAGCATTTGTATAACCGTTAAAAGGTATACAAAATTAACCAACATGGCCGGCTTGTTTGCTTCTTGCCTGTCAGACGCTTGGGATGGCTGCCTGTGCCAGACAGGTTTGGCAGGACTAGAAGCAAACAGGCCCACAGTCTACCAGGCAAGGATCCACTTCAAATCTCCTTGCTAATTCTAAAAATGTTCTAAAAACGTGATGAACTTGATATAAAACAGGCCCAGAGTCTACTAGGCATATGCGCACCGATATAAAAACGTGATCACAAATTATCATAGATTCCCAACGTGATGAACTTCACAAGTATCTTGCATGCATGAAGTTATCATAGATTCCTAACAGTGTTAAACTATGGAGTAGAAGTTCTGACAAAAAAAAAACTTGGAAACCAATTGAGAACAATGTTACCTTTTGAGCCACTTTGGTTTGCCGGGCTTCTTATTTGTTATTGGTGCAGGATCAGGTTGAGATACACGAGACTGGGGAGCAGAAGAGTCCATCCTAGAATCATCAGGTTCACTCGCAGGTTTCAACAGAAGCGACAATCCATCCAAACTTAGAATTTCTTCACGGAGAAAAGGTCCTGCTTTCAGATCTTCTGCATTTAACAACGAACCTGTATGTCCAAAGCATTTGGTACCACTCATTACAAAGTAAAGACCTAATGGATATCTGAATTTGTATCAAAGTGACAACCATGAAAAATTTTGGATAACAGACGTGAAACAATATTTAATGGGTGGTGGGAGGCTTCATATGTGTGAGGAAACAAAGCCTCATAAAGGTGTGACACTGAAATCAATTTCTGTTAAGATGCACAACAATTATTTATTTAAAACATAATATAGCTGAGAGGTAATTATTGTTTATTTTCTTAACTTGGCACTAGTTATTATGACGATGCATACCTTCAGGCAGATCATAAGAGAAGTGGACATTAGCTCCAGGGATAAAACCAGCTGCATAGAAGTCCTGTGACGTGTCTAGTATTCGCTTTTTTGGAGGTACTGTATCTGTTGTGAATTCGAAAGGACCCAGCATTTAGAAATTGCAAACAGTACGTCTCTAAGATATGTGTATAAGTCAAACGCATGCCAAATAATAACACCGGAGATCACAAAAATTATCAGACTTAAGATTTCACAAGTTCAACCCAAGAAACATTCGGCATAAGGTTCATTGGTTCATGTTTTATCCAAAATAGGCAATATGATAGTCATATGTGTCACTTTGTACGCTGCTGTTGTTCGAATTGTAGTCCAGAAGAGGCACCAAATTGTCACAACTCACAAGAAAGTGCACAGAGGAGAGACCACCCATTCGCTACTGTTGTACAGACAACAAATGAGTGTTGCCAATAGTTTTATACTTCTACAATATTATTTTATTGTCTAATACCACCAAATAGTAATTGCCTCACAAGAAAAGGTTACTAGCAGCTAAGATCAATTCTAAGACCCTTTGCACAAAATGATGTATTAAAAGTTTTTTTTTAACTGATTCTGTAAGCGCGAAACTATTTGTCAATTTGCTGTTTCCCTACTTGTCATGATTGCCAACATATTTGCTTGCAAAAAAAAAAACAAGTCTTATCATAGCAAATAATAGCCAGAATAAATTGTTTCCAGGTAAAATACAAAGGAATGATCAAGGGTGAAAGAGGAAAGGAGAAACATATATTAGTTAAACTCTACATATATAATTCCTAAGAGAGAAGAAGAACTTACAAAGATAGAATGGCAGATCTGGTCTAGCAAGTACTTTCATGAGGAGGTCCACAAGACTATGAATCCTATCTGATGGAAGAAAGTCAGCCTCAAGAATGTAGCCGTCAGGGAATCGCACCCTCATTACCGCCTACAATCATGAATGCAACCCATCAGAGAATCACACTCCCATTAACGCCTATAATCAAGGCGGTTACCATCAGTATGGAAAGAGGAAACAAAGAAAACAAGTAAATCAACGTACATTTAAGAAATCTAAAATTATGTTCTTTAAAAACGTGTAATCATATTGCTATGCCATAATTTCTTCACATGCTACGAGTTAATTAGCACATATATTTCTGCATTAAATACAAAAAAGTACATCTGCTCTTCAAGCATCTCTTAAGGCAGTTCTCAGATAAAGTAAAGCTGTATTAAAAGGGAGCTAACTAGGATACACACAGAAATGGATCCTGTAACCACTCATTGCATATTAACTGATTGTGAGAAAATTAAATAGGAACAATGTGTGTTATAACCGTACCTTTGTTATCTTTGCTCGCTGAGCAGCAAGTTCTGCCTCCCGCATCTTGCGAGTCTTTAGCATTTTAGATTGCTCTGAACAAAATCATCATTTTATAAACAGTGTTACAGTATATATAGGAGAAAGCAAAACAGTACAATTGAACCGATACTAAACTGAATTAATAGTAAAGTAACTTTAAATATCTAAAACCATATTTTGTTACCTGCAAGCCTGTTTGAGATCAAGTTGAAGTAATCAGCAGGCTGAAGCTCATAAAACTCATCATCTTCCTCTGCAGGAAGAATGTTTTGTTGTCACAACAGAACTAGCATAAAGATAATAAAAGTTTTGGTAAAAACAATGGCGGATGAAATTCAGTACCATGATCCGCACTGGGCAGCTTGTTAGGTTGTTGAGCAAATTTCTCGCTTGAAAAAACCCGAATCTGGTGTCCAAGTTCCTCTGACACTGCTTTCATCTTGTCCTGGGATTTTCCAACGAAAACAAAATTGTCAGGCTCTGTTGCATCAACCTTTCCAATAGGTGGACAACTCATAATACAAAGGATTCAGTTTTTCATCCTAAACCCTCCTAGAAAACAATTCAAATTTGTAATTCTGAGGATGTTGTTGAATCACCGAAGCACGCATTGTCCGTGTTGATCCCTCAGATGACCAGATCAGAAGCAAATAACCTATCCTATCTTGCTCGCACAAGTTCGACAGCCTAAACCCTCATCAAGAACGCAAGAGCCCCAAAGAACAAGTGCCGTTCCCGAAACCAACCGACAAGAACGAATCTTTCTCATCCGCCACCCCAGGCAAAGAACCTGAACACAGGGCCTCCCCTCCGGACCCTAGGGCCGGCGCGAACCCAAACGAACAGAACAGGGGGCAAACGCATCGATTCTCCAAGAACCCTGCTTTCCCAAGAACCCGCGCGCCGCACCAAGAATCAAAACTACCGGGGGCAAGCGCTCGTCCAACCAGCAAAAACGGAAGCGGTCAGCCAGATAATCGCGCCCCAGGAAGCGCCGTGGCGGGGGAGAGGAGCGGGTGATGGGGGAGCGGCGGCGCGCGCGTACCGCGGCGCGCTGCGCGTCGGCGTCGAGATCCATGGCCACTGACGCCGGCGAGAGGTCGTCGTCGCCGTCCTCGCCCCTCTTCCTGCGGCGAGTCGCGGCGCACGGCCAGAGGAGGGTCGTGGTGGTGGTGGTGGTGGAGGAGGAGGGGCCCGCTTGGTGGTGAGGGTACTCTGCTTCCATCTTGGACGGGGGCAGGGAGGAAAGGAAGGCTTGGCGAAGTGGAGACGGGGCGGGCCGGGTTACGGGCTGCGGGTCCTTCTCGGCTCCGACTCCGGATCCGATGCGTCGTGGGGGACGGCGGCCAGGGCCAACGCTTTTATACTGCTCGTCGGGCCTGGCAGGCAAACGGCTCGAAATAATCTTGGGCCGGGCTTCTGGGTATCGTCAGCCCAGACGCATGTGGCCCGCGTTGCCAGCTGGACAGCGTTTCAGCGTTCACACGGAAGATGATGAATGCACATCTTTCGAATGTCACCATCAAAGTACAGTACAGTACAATCTACGAACCCCATGATCATATCAAGTTGTCAAATAGGGGTGTTTAGTTTCCGAAAAATGGTTGAAAAGAGGAGTGAAAAAATTACATCGAACATTTTAGCGCACTGTAGCACGTTTCATTTATCTGTGATAAACATTGTCCTACCATGACCTAACTAGGTTTAAAAAGATTCGTCTCGTCGCGTACATTAAAACTATGTAATTAGTTTTTTTATTTACCTACATTTAACACTTCATGCACGAGGAGAGAGATTTGGTATGATAGGTGAATAGTGAAATTTGGAGAGAGAATTTTTGAAAGTTTGATGATGTGATTGAGAACTAAACAGGCCTAGAAATCGCAAGCCCATTCGTTTGAAAAGGAACAACGGCGGTGTTTAGTTCATGTGAAAAGAGAAAAAGTGAAGTGAAAATGTCACATCGGACACTATAGCACTTTTCGTTTGTTTATGGTAAACATTGTCCTACCATGACCTAACTAGGTTTAAAAGATTCGTCTCGTCGTGTACATCAAAACCATCCAACTAGTTTTTTATTTATCCACGTTTAGTACTCCATGCATGAGGAGAGAGATTTGATGTGATAGGTGGATAGTGATGTTTGGAGAGAGAATTTTGGGAATTTTGATGATGTGACCTAGAACTAAACACAGCCAATATACGGTGGAGCCAAGTTGCGATACCATTCCAAAGGCTAGCGGACAAAGGTCCCTTTGCAGGCAGCATCATTCTCGGAGTCATCGCTGCTTCCTTCCTTCTGACCCATCGCCTGCTTCTACGTGCCTCGAAAGTCGAAAACGACCAAACTGTTACCCTCACCGGTGAAACTTTTTTTATAGTTAGCCCTTTTTATTTGTTTGTGATAATTGTTGTTCTATTATAATCTAATTAGGTTTATAAGATTTATCTCGTTGTGTACATCAAAATTATGTAATTAGTTTTTATTTATCTATATTTAATATTCCATATATGTATCGATATTTTTATATGATGTGATGAGATTTTTGCATAGTAAAATTTTATGATGGAATTTTGAAAACTAACCACAGGCCCGATCGATTGGTCCTCTTTGTTTCGATCAAATCTATGCAAGATATTCAAAACTTTCAACAGCCGACGTACTCCCACGATTCTATTTGTTAGGCTTTTTTTTGTCAAACAACGTGTTTGAGAAAACAATCTGTAAAAAATGCACACAAATAAACATACTACTCTGTAACATGGGATGGTCAAGTTTGTAACCAACATGGTCCTCGAACAACTATGTGGTATGCAATCTTATTTTTTATTAAACGTGTGTGTGGCACGAGTATGTTCATGCAAGTACAAGATATTAACCAAAAGTATTAAATGTAGATTAATTTAAAAACTTATTATATAAATAAAGACTGATTCATGAGATGATTCTATTAAGCCTAATTAGTCTATAGTGTAGTGCTACAGAAACATATGTTAATAATAGATTAATTAGACTTAATAGATTGATCTTGAAAATTAGTCCGTACTCCCTCCGTCCCATTTTAAGCGCACTTCTGAAGTTTAAAAATTGTCCCAGAATAAGCGCACAATACAGAGATATTTGTCACCGTATACCGGCATGTGTGCAGTAAAAAAAATGAAGCCCAAGGATAGTTGGAAGCCTAGAATTCTCTGGACTCTATGGGACGCACCACTCTGCTCGTTTCTGGTCCACTCGTTCCCGCATGCACTGTCCCGATAATTGTTTCCTGGGGGGTTTAGTTCCTGGAGAAAGGTAAAAAGTGAAGTGAAAAAGTCACACCGGATACTGTAGCACCTGTCTCTTATACACATCT
>OAMR01000183.1:163844-194922 GCA_900205405.1 Echinochloa crus-galli | reverse complement strand
CTAGGATATCTTTTAACTCATATCCACTTCAAGTAGTTTTTCCGCCGTGATTGATGTGCCCTTCCATCTCGCTACCCAACCCATCGGCCACTGATCACCTCCTTTGCTGGATCGGTCTACCTCCTATAGCATTCCTTTGCTAATAGCATCGCCGCAATGGCGAAAATCCCATATAATACAGGAGTGTAGTCAAAATCAATATAAAAGGGCCAAAGGTTACTTTTTACACGTATGAACCCTCATCATCTCTTAACTTTATTTTTCAAAATTGTCGCAACCTTTTTTTTATACTTAAAGGCTTTATTAATGAATTCAAAGACATGTTATTGTGATGAGGGTTCATACGTGTAAAAAGTAACCTTTGGCCCTTTTATATTGATTTTGACTACACTCCTGTATTATATGGGATTTTCGCCATTGCGGCGATGCTATTAGCAAAGGAATGCTATAGGAGGTAGACCGATCCAGCAAAGGAGGTGATCAGTGGCCGATGGGTTGGGTAGCGAGATGGAAGGGCACATCAATCACGGCGGAAAAACTACTTGAAGTGGATATGAGTTAAAAGATATCCTAGTAAAAAGCCAAGATCCGCTTAGGTCTTGTTAAACTCTCCTCTATCAATTAATAATTAATATAAATTTGGAAAGTTATGTTTAAAAATAAGGTAAAAAGCCAAGACAATGCAGTAGAGGGTTGTGGAAGATCGACAGTGAACCAGGTCGGATTGGAAGTAACTTGGAGGGTTATAGCCGAGCTAGGTTAGTGCGCTAGTGCCGGGGGATTCAAGCATCTAATAATGAGAAAAGCCATTGTTGAGGTAGAAGACCAGGGGATAAAAATTTTCATTGCAGTGTTCACATATATGGCTGGAGAAGAAAATGGGGTAACGACGGGCAAGAGCTAACCCGAAGAATTGTACTGACATATGAGGTTGTTATGTAGTACTCCATCCGTTTCTATTTGTAGGTCGTTTTATTTTTTCTAAGTTTATAGATATTATTATGCATATAGATATAGTGTATATCTAAATACACAGCAAAAACTATGTATTTAGAAAAGCCAAAACGACCTACAGACAGTAACAGAGGGAGTACATAGTTTGTGAAAAAGGGGAAAAAAAGATAAAGAGGCATTTCTCGATGGATAAGGATTGGATGAATGGGTAAACAAGGACCAAGCACCACGTTTTTCTGTAAAATGAGCCAGGGATAGAATCGCTGTCGTTACTCATTAGTTTTCAAATAAAGAAGAGAATACAGCGGCCATGCTTTGGTAGCGTGTTTTAAAACGAAAGAAGACACGGGTAGGACACGATGATGGGCAACGAGCATGAGCTGTTCCCGTATCACCATGCACGTAGGCATGTACGGAGCAGCACTGTAGCAGCAAGCCATGGGCCGGTCACACACACACACATAGACAATGGTCCAGCACGGAAGCGAACCCGATTACCCGAACCTTTTCACGCCGAAGAATCACGAGCAAAAGCCGTTTAGGCTCGCGTCTCTGGTAAGAGTAGACACGGCAGCAACAAAAAAAAAACGCACGCATCGCTGTCCTGTCGCACGGCATCCCTCGCCCAATGCCATCATCACCATGGCCGAATTCCGATCGGTCGCTCTGAGCCCGGAGCAGGCAGGCGTCGCGCTCGCGCCGGCCGTGGTCCACGCGACCACGCCACACGGCCGCCGGCACGGGCAGCGCTGCCACTGTTCATCCCTCTAGCAGCGGCCGCGCCAGGCCGGGGCCAGGCCACGCCGCCAGAGCGCCCCACGGGCGGCAGGCGGCAGCCGCGGCGTCGGCCACAAGACACACATGCGGCGACGGGTTGGCTGGCGCTGGCACTGGCAGACACGCGCACGCTCCCCCGCACGTTGGCACGCGGCCCGCACGTTGCAGCACCACCCCCACGCCCACCACGTCTCGCTTGCTTTTCCATTGGCGACGCGATGAGCTTGCTCGGCCGCCGTGCTGCCTTTTTCAGAGCTTTCTCCTCTCCCTCTCTGGTTTTGACGTGTCGCTGGCTCGCTGCACCTGCTAGAGGATGCGTAGTGGCAGTGGAATGTAGTAGGTTTGGCATGCGTTGCGCAGTTTGGTTGGCTGGTGGCTGCTACGCTCGGTGCCCTTGCTGGTGCCGCTGCCGGTGCTCATCTGTCATCTCCTCCGCGGCTGGCGATCTGATCTCTCTCTCATGATGTTCTCGGTAGCGCCGGCGAACTCTTTTTTTTGCTCACGCAGCGGCTGGTTTCGCCAGTACTGTTTACTCTGTCGAGACTTGTGTGACCTTAGTTGCCATTGCCACAAACCGGCGCCGCAGAGACGCCGACACTCGCTTTGACCTCGGAGGCGGCGGAGCACGTGTAGTGTTGTCGCTCGAAGCGAAACCGATGGAGCAAGCCACGCAAGGGGGGTGACTTTGGGGAGGCATTGCATCTGCACCAGGGCACGGCCGGCGCGGCGGTACTCGAACGATTCAACTGGAAGCAAAGAGCAGAGCAGAGCGGCGCACGGCAGCGGCAAGTGCCCACCGACAGTCTCGCGGCGAGTACCGAGTACCATACCGCCGGCATAAACATCTCCACAGCCGGCCCTCGGCCGTTACGATAATCCTTGTTTATTCAGCGGGGTCCGTAGCCGGGCTATAAACTCGCCGTGCCGTACTCATCACTGCACTAGAGATCAGCGCACCGCTTTACTTTCTTCTCAATCAGCCGACTAAACATCAGATAATCAGGATTCATCAGGAGTACGAAACTCCACTGAGCTCTGGAGAAATTTTTTAAAGGCAGTGGCTCCGAGACGGTGGTGAAGTGACAGAGGAAGGAGTGGAGCGGAATGCCTATACTCACCGTCGGAGTCAAAAGGCTTAGCGCTAACATCCATGACGGTGCCCGACAGCAGAATGAGACCGAGGGGGAGGGGTTACACTAAACTATAGTGACAGCGGCGGCAGTAGCAGGCCAAGCAGCAGCTGGTTTGCAATTAAGTGCAGCTAACCCCAGAGCAGTTAGAATACTGTGACAGCATCACGCTCCCCGTCCTCCCCTCGCTCTCCCTGGCTGCCGTCCCGTTCCCGTCCCGTCCCTTGCATCTCGCTCTCCTCGCAGTCGCATCGCAGTGCCTGCCGCGCGAGCTTTTACTCCTACTCCATCCCCCCTTTGCTACTTTTGGGGACCTCTAGGCCTCTCAAATCCAGAGAACCAAAAAGGAGAGAGAGAGAGAGAGAGCTTGCCAGCCCAAGAAAAGGTTCCTGCCCTCCTTCCCAACCTCGCCCTCAACCTCGCCCCCATCCCCCACATCCGATTGTTCTCTTCGGTGCTGGGATCCTAGATTCGGCCGGCCGGCAGCGGCGGCGGCGGCGGGAGCTGGGAAAGACTGGATTTTTCGGGCCATGGAGGCGTGGCCTGATCCGTTCAGCCCCGGGCGGTGGAGTGGCTCCCTGACCAGGTCCGATTCGTATTGGTTCAAATGATGCGGGCGGCCTGATTGGTTGGTTCCGCCGGGAGGGATCGGAGCTAGGGTGTGGGTTCTTGGCTGTCTGGGCTGTGGGTTTGTCAGCTTGGGTCTGGTGAGATCTTGGGGGTGGTTGGTTCAGCTCTGGAGCCGCAGGTCTGCGCAGATCCCCGCTTCGCTTCTGTGGCTGATTTGTGCTGCTAGGGTTTTGGTTGCTGGTGGTGGAGGATGATTAAGCAGATCCTTGGCCGGTTGCCGAGGAAGCCGGGGAAGGCCGGGGATAGCCGGGATGCTGCTGCTGCTGCTGTGGCTGCAGGGAACGGCATTGAGCCATCCAATTCTTACAGTGCTGCCAGGAGCATGGACCCGGGGAACAAGAGGGCTGGAAATGGGGATTATGCGGTGCCACCTGGGGTAACTCCTAACCCAGTGATGAATGGAGCCGTGGTGTATCACTCCAATGAGCCTCTGCCGTCGTTCAAGGATGTGTCGGCATCCGAGAAGCAGAATTTGTTTGTCAAGAAGGTGAACCTGTGCTGCGCTGTGTATGACTTCACTGATCCGACCAAGAACCTCAAGGAAAAGGAGGTGAAGCGCCAGACGCTAATGGAGCTAGTCGATTATGTCACATCTGCGAACGGCAAGTTCTCGGAGATCGTCATGCTGGAGATCACCAAGATGGTGTCGATTAACTTGTTCCGGAGCTCCAACCCCACGCCCCGTGAGAACAAGGCCATTGAGGGCGTTGATCTGGAGGAGGACGAGCCACTCATGGACCCGGCATGGTCGCACTTGCAGATTGTGTATGAGGTTTTCTTGAGGTTTGTAGCATCACAGGAGACAGATGCAAAGCTCGCCAAGAGATACATAGATCATTCCTTCATTCTTAGGCTACTAGATCTTTTTGACTCAGAGGACCCAAGAGAAAGAGACTATTTAAAGACAATACTCCATAGAATATATGGTAAATTCATGGTTCATCGCCCATTCATCAGGAAAGCAATCAACAATATATTCTACAGGTTCATATTTGAAACAGAAAAGCATAATGGTATTGCAGAGCTGTTGGAGATCCTGGGCAGTATTATCAATGGTTTTGCCCTTCCGCTTAAGGAAGAACACAAGTTGTTCCTTGTTCGTGCACTGATCCCACTTCACAAGCCAAAGTGTGTATCTATGTACCATCAGCAGCTATCTTATTGTATCACACAGTTTGTTGAGAAGGACTGCAAACTTGCTGACACAGTTATTAGGGGCTTACTGAAATATTGGCCTGTGACGAACAGTTCAAAGGAGGTGATGTTCTTGGGTGAGTTAGAAGAGGTTTTAGAGGCAACACAGCTTGCAGAGTTTCAAAGATGCATGGTTCCACTCTTCCGTCAGATTGCCCGTAGCATGAACAGCTCCCATTTCCAGGTCAAAATCTTACTGGGCTTATACTTAAGCTTCCCATCAATTTCTACCAAACTTGTTTGTTGGTTCTTCTAGTCCATGAGACATGTGCTCTTACTGCTTTAGGCCTCTGATTCCGTGATTGTTTGCCTGCGCTCTTTAATTCGCTAGAATTCTGCTCCCTAAGTATGGAAAATAATATCTATAGTGTCTTCAGACTTCATATTAAGATAACCTCTCTGCACACCATGGTGTGTCTTCTTACGTATAATTTGCACAGATGAATTTCCAGTTGTTTTATAATGTGTTAATCTGTGATTAAGAACAATAAAAGAAAGCGTTGATGCTAGGTTATATGCCTTTTAAATTTTGATCACAAAAAGTGTATCAATTTCTCATCGTAGAATTGGAGTCTTCTGGAGAGTATGCATTGTAATTTGTTCCCTTCCCTTTTAATGCTTCTTCTACCTTAGTCTTAGACCTTTATGTGCCTCTTTCTTAGTAATCACATTCGGGATGTAACAAGCTTTTCTTGTTTATATCTGCTTCTGTAAAACATAAATTCTGTAGAAGTTGTCATCAGGAATGTCATGTAGCAAAACAGTTTTTAGTTGCACCCAAACTGGATAGCTAGTACGAGCCACTAAAATTTCCAGATTTACGACTTTTGGTGCAAATCCGTGCTCTTTGATTATGCGATTATTTGCCATCGATTGCTTGCACACATATAGCTATAAATATACTCCTAAGTGCGGGAAAGATTAATATTTAGTGTTGCCAGGCTTTGCTATGAAGTTACCTTCTCTGCACACTATTGTCTCTAGGGATGCAAGTGGGTACCCAATGGGTTTTTTGGGTCAGTCACTCTAGTTCATTTCATCTTCTAAATTATTTACATTGCATGCCATTCTAGTTCATTTTTCTAAGTTTTGGGTCGACCCAATGACCCAAAAACATATGGACTTGCATCCCTAATTGTCTCTCTTTTTATGTATAATTTAGGCACCTGGATTTTCAGTTGTTTTTATATACACTAATATGTGATTAAGAGAAGTAAAAGAAAAAAAATGTTTAAGTTAATTGTCCTTCGAGTTAAAATCACAAAATAACAAATCAACTTTTTTTTATCATAAAGTTCGATTTATCTGGAGAACACACATGGTAATTTGTTCCTTTTTTTTGGGCGTTTCTCGCATTGAAGACTTAGAAACTGATCTGTTGCATATAGACCTCAGTCCTTTATGGTACCCTCTTTAGTAATAGGATTAGTGACTGAACAAACTTCTCTTTTCTATATCTACTGTAAAACAAAAGTTTCGTGTAGAATTTGTCATCAGGAGTCTCATGTTCAATAAAAAAACTTGACTGCGGGCTTTGTGTTAAAGCAGTTGCCTTGCTTCGAATACATGTCTCATGTTCATGTGGCAAAATAGATACCCGTGCCACACAGATTGGATAACTTAACAAAAGCCACTAATTTTTCCCGAATTATAACTTGTGGAGGAAATCTGTTCTCTCTTTTGTTCTTGATGCATGTTCTGTTAGTTTTACTGAACTGCTTCATTGGATGTAACCTGTTTCATCACTTTCTGATTGTGAAAGTCTTTTTCTGGCAACCGTTCCTGTCCTGGCTGTGTGTAAAACCCTTTTCGTCTATTGCTCAATCCCATGCTTATCATTTCCACCTTTATGAATTCAACGTCTATTCTAACTCTCAAAGAATAGTATTTTCTGACTGTCGCTCCTGTCTCGGCTATTTGTAAAATCCTGTTCATCTATTTCTGACTGTCAAAGTCTGCGTAAAACTGGTCTTAGACACGTATATTTTGGATGTATGATTGTTTGCTCTCATCTTCCTGTTCTCATTCTAGCCAATAACTGTGCACTAATGCAGCTTGGATCCTGCAGATTCTGTAGGACTGGTTGTAGTTTTTGTATGGAATCATCATTCATGGTTTCTGGTGGTTTTGTTTAGTTTTATATTTTCACTTG
The DNA here is from genome assembly GCA_900205405.1 of Echinochloa crus-galli. Lineage (NCBI taxonomy): Eukaryota > Viridiplantae > Streptophyta > Magnoliopsida > Poales > Poaceae > Echinochloa > Echinochloa crus-galli. Next base: position 188,085 of record OAMR01000183.1, on the reverse strand, counting down.
AACAGTTTGTTGCCTATCTATAATAGAAATGGGCATTATTTTTAGCTAGCTGCCCAGTGGAATGCACATCATTAGCTTAATTCAACTTTTTATGTACTCAATGTCTTAATGTTTTTTCTCCCTTTTCTGTTCATAGGTGGCAGAGCGAGCTCTGTTTCTCTGGAACAATGACCATATTGAAAACCTAATTAAGCAAAACTACAAGGTGTTATTACCTATCATCTATCCAGCACTCGAGAGAAACACCAGAGATCACTGGAACCAAGCTGTGCGTAGCCTGACGTTGAACGTACGCAAGATCTTCTCTGATCATGATTCAGCGTTCTTCGAGGAGTGTGTTCAGAGGTTCAATGATGAGGAGCTCAAGCAGGAGGAATATGATTCAAAGCGAGAAGCCCTATGGAAGCGCCTGGAGGAAATGGCCGCCTCAAAACCTGGTGAAAACAACCCCTCGGGCACGCCCAATGGCAAATCCAGTCAAGCTGCTGGCTAGGACACCCACAATAACAGCCATGGTGGTGCAACTCTTTGACTCATGTGCAATTCCCTGGAACTTGGGTTGTTGTGATTTTAGTGTTGGAATTTTTTGTTGGTGCGTTGGTTTGCCCCTGTTGTAGGCGGGTAGGATGTGTTTGGTTTCGTCAGAACTGTATGATCAAAATGTACACATACAGAGGGATTTCCAAGAGATTTGGCATGTGTAGTGACATTACATATAGTCCAATAAACAGCGTCGATTTTGATTGCGGATATCCAGTCTTGGGTGGGTTTATACTTTACTTGCAGTGAGATCGTGTTACTGTTTCACTTTTGTATACTGAAATGGTAGTGGGAGTATACTGGGATATGATTGCCCACTTCGGTTTTCTTGTAATTCTACTACCTCTGTAGAATGGTTAAAACTTTTTTCTTGTCTAAACAAGAAAAGCATTGTTTTGAGGTAGCAAGGAGCAGCAGCATTTCCGACCCGTTTAGAGAGCTTGCTGTTTGGAGTACCAGTATTGCTGCCTGCCTGTCATGCTACTGATGTTTATGAAAACGGTTTGTTGCGCCTGAAAGATCATAACCAGATGGGAATATTGCATGGTAAACACTTCTGCTAAAAAAAAGGCCCTTAGCCAAACGACAAGGCAGTGAACCAAAATAAACAATGAATTCATCACAGAAGAAACGTCTACAAGCAAATGCCCGTATTTGTTTTGAATCCATGTAGTTAGGCTACAAAAGTACAAAATACAATTTCTCATCAGAAGATAAATAACCCTAGAGCTTCTTTGACCGTGACCGATGTAAGTCCAGTGCTGCTGGTACACTCAGGGGCCAAAGTAAATAATACACTGGAAGTCATGCACCAGTAACTCGAGCCACCAAGTTCTGGCAGAGCTCAAACGGCTTGAAGGGCTTGCCTACAGGTCAATAACTCGTGATAGCTTCTGGATGCGGTTCAGCAGGAAGTCGCCTTGCTTGATGGTTGCCTGGTAGAATGCATTCCTGGCATCAGGTCGGTTCGTCTCCAAGACGCCAGCAACTTTGTCTATCTTGCAGTGGAGCTTCCCAGCAGCAATAAAGCGCGACAATTCCCTGCATCAGGGTAACACAAACAGTTACAAACTAGCTTACGACTTACGAGTAACAACAGCTAGAATATGAGCACCAGGCATAGACTAAACTTACTGGTCAATGAAATCGACTGTCACACCGAAGGCAGCAGCCATTGCTTCCATTGTCACACTCTTGTACGATTCAAGAAACTGTGAGTATACAACAGTGCGCACTTCACGCATGTAGTAGCGGAAATGAGGCTGCAGGTAACGGTCCAACTTGATCTGTTCCGTCAAGCCAGCTGAAAAATAAGAATCAATGATGAGAAATCCAGGATAGCTAGCCAGCCAACCACAACAACCATCCACAATAACATTACTTATCATGAGAATGGAAAGTATGGAAGAAATATTACGATTCTGTTACTTACAGAATGCAATAAAAAATGACTTGTACTGGCAATTGTAGAGAGAATTGAGAAACTCGGAGAGGTGAGGTACTTTGCCAATTACAGCCAGTATCTCAGGAGCATCTACCACCTGCAAAGATCCATGTTAATCAGAAATCCAAGGCAATGAAAAAGACTTATACAACTAAACTGCCTACCTTCTGTTTTAGAGATACACGGTCCAGTGAGATAACACTTGTGAGGACTGTGTAGAAGATGAATGTTTCATAACTGAACAGCTCATAGGTTGTGAATGTTGAAATCGAATCCAAGAACAAGCTAGCAGCTTTCTTGAAGTTTCTAGTTGCCATGCAGTACAAGCCTTCATACACTTTCAATCTGTTCTTCCTCTCCCAGTCACCACCCTCCTCAAACAGGCTACCACCAGGCAAAGCAATATTTCAGCATATCAGATTTCAAAATGCAAATCAAGCAGAAATTGAAATAGCTAAATGACATCAGGCATACTTTTTGGCCTTGTCAATGGACTTTGAGATGAGATCAAAATCCATATAGAAAAGTCCGATTTGCAATGTGTAGAAAACAAGGTCCATCTTTTGGCCAACAGCTACAGTTTTTCCTTCAGTAACCTTAAGCTGCTCCAGTGCTTTTTCCTGAATTTTTTATAGTCAGGTAAGATAAATGCTTGGAACACATACAAAAATCCTGATAAATAAAAGGAAGAAAACATCAGATGTATACCTTCTCCCCAACCCTTATGAAATACAAGGATTTGGCAAGATAGGCCTCACGCACTTCACTCTCTCCCAAGTTCTCCTCAGCATCAGCAATTCTTCATATAAGAAATATAATTAACAAAGAACAGACAATAACTGAATATTGACACTCAAGTAAGGCTAGACAGAACCGAGATGCACCAAAAGAGAAAGACAATAGTACCCTCACTGCCCCAGAATCTAGGCCACCACGGTTAAAAAATTTACCTGGACAAGTTCCAGGAGCATGTTTACAGCAAAGTCAGAAGCAATTTAAACGCGGGGCATTTAATCTTTTGCCATTGCCTGCAATGTTCACTCATTCCTTGTGATCGGAATAGTTGGATGCATAAATCTCCATCTACCATCTAAATTAACAAGAACAATTTGCTATGTCATTGTGATACCGATCCATTCCATGAGGTGCAAATTCAGGTTGATAACACATAAATAGAAGTTATCCATTGCAATGTTCAGACACAACTGGAACTACTACTCAGCTAGAGCTAAAAAAACCCACCAACCCATGACTGTAATAGTGTTGCAGCACAACATAACTCACAAACCCAGTGAGTTCGAGGCTAAATTATTACCAAACCAAACAACAATAACTATGTTCAAACAAACAGTGCTGTCACCGAGCTAGATGCATTAGAACTCGCAGTATGAAACCCTAGGAGCCAGCCTAGAAATCGAGCAGGGAAGGATCACAAGCGGCGAGATCTACTCACTTGTCGTCGAGCTTCCGGATCTCCTCGTCGATCCTGGCGCGCATCTCGGCCAGCAGCGCTGCGTCCATCTCCAGCACGTCGTCCGCCGCCAGCGACTCGTACAGCGCCGCCATGTCTGCACCAATCACCACAGTGAGATCAATCGAAAACCCCGCTGGCAATTGGAAGCATAATGGAGAAAAGGAGGGGGCACAGCGCGGGTACTACCGTCGGATTTGACGGCCGCGAGGACGTCGGCGCGGAGGTCGACCTTGGCGAGGTCGTCCACATCGGGGTGCGACAGCAGGAACAGCTTGTGCGCCAGCACCAGGTGCGGCTGCTGCTTCCCGTCCTCTCCGCCGCCGTCCATCTCGCCGCCGCTGGCTGAGCCGCCCTCGCTTTGCTTCCTTCGCAAGAAGATTGGGAGAGAGACAGAGCAGAGGAGGAGTTTTTTTTTTCTGAGACGAGATGTGTAGAGGAGAAATATTCAGACTCGTGCTAGTATAACTCCATATGCAACATGAATCAATCTCCACCGTTCTTTGTATGATCGGACGGCTGTGCAGGGCCGAGAGCTTTTGAACCGTGGGCGAAAGGGCAGGGCGCGACACCGACCCGACCGAGCCCAACTCGTTGCCGACCCGAGTTCCGACCCGAGCCCAAAACCCCTTTTGTCTCCTCGCGGAAACCCTTCTCTCCCTATGGCGACCGCCGCCGCCGCCGCCGCCGCCGTGGCGGCACCGGAGCAGCCGCGCCGGCGGAAGCCGGCGCCGGGGCGCGGGGGAGTGGTCCTCCCCGCGGGCCTCTCGGAGGAGGAGGCCCGTGTGCGGGCCATCGCGGAGATCGTGTCGGCGATGGGTGAGCTCTCGCGGCGCGGGGAGGACGTGGACCTCAACGCGCTCAAGTCCGCTGCGTGCCGAAAGTACGGGCTGGCGCGGGCTCCCAAGCTGGTGGAGATGATCGCCGCCGTGCCCGAGGCCGACCGCGCCGCGCTGCTGCCGCGGCTGCGTGCCAAGCCCGTGCGCACGGCCTCGGGCATCGCCGTGGTCGCCGTGATGTCGAAGCCGCACCGGTGCCCCCACATCGCCACCACCGGGAACATCTGCGTGTACTGCCCGGGCGGCCCGGACTCCGACTTCGAGTACAGCACGCAGTCCTACACTGGATACGAGCCAACAAGCATGCGTGCCATTCGGGCAAGGTAATTGAACTTAATGGCTGCTGATGCCACTGCTAAATACTGCCTGAACTGAGCTGAACTGCAAGTCTGAGCGAACTGTACTGTTATTCATCGAAATGGTTGCTTTCGTTTAGGAATCACTAAGTGATATTTGAGACGATGAAAGGGTAAGTTCTCATTGGTGTGCATGCTCCCTTTAATTTCTTTGACCCTTTCTGCGCCTAGGAGTACAGTAACTCTCAGTTGTTGTTGCAATGGTGGTAGCATGGCAGAAGAATTTGTAGTTATATATGTTATATGGTATAGACAGATGGTAAATCATAGGCTAGACAGAACCGAGATGCACCAAAAGAGAAAGACAATCCCCCTGATCTTCCTTTGTAATTTTAGGTACAATCCATATGTGCAAGCCAGAAGCAGGATAGATCAGCTCAAGAGGCTAGGGCATAGTGTGGATAAGGTTTGTCTGTAGCCCAAGAGAGGACTATGTCCTGTTTTATTGATTCTCTTATGTTCACTGCATGCCACATTTAATTTTGATCAGCAGCGCAACAGGATAATTTTAACATATTCTACAGGTCGAATTCATCTTGATGGGTGGGACCTTCATGTCCTTACCAGCTGATTATCGTGATTATTTCATCAGAAATCTTCATGATGCTTTATCGGGTCACACTTCTGCAAATGTTGAGGAGGCTGTCTGTTATTCAGAACATAGTTCTGTCAAATGTATTGGTATGACTATTGAGACGTAAGTATCACTGCACGATTGGAGGTGCTTCTTTCATCTAAATAGTAGGAGTATTTCTTATCTTTCCCACTTTCCTAGATGCTGATGTTCATACGATTAGATACTAAAAATAATAATTTTAAGGAGCCCAATAACATGGCGGTCTGTTTGATTAACCAACAACTTTAGTCTAACAACTGGTTATCCTAATACAGATGACTGCTACCTCTTTAACAAGTACAACCCATCCCTTGTTTCTAGCTTTTCATCTGCTACTAGACCAGAAAGAAAACTTTGCAGCTGCTGCAGTGACTTGTCATATGATGGCTCGGCTATACAGAACATCTGAAAAAAGAAAAGGTGAAGTAGATAAAAAAAACCAACATCAGATAAAGGCACTGCCTGGTCTTTATGAGCTCTGGAAAACTGGCAGGTACTTCACTAATCTTGCACTTTATACTCTACATTCTTGTGGTTACTCTTTAAATTTGAAGGTAAAAACTTCTGTACTTGTGATAATGGCACTGAAAGCCAGGGCTAACATGGTAGCATTTGCTGTGTTACAGATATAGGAATTATCCACCTGAGCTGTTGGTGGATATTGTGGCTAGGATTCTGTCTATGGTACCACCTTGGACACGAGTATATCGTGTACAGAGAGACATTCCTATGCCTCTTGTCACTTCTGGTGTCGAGAAAGGTAACCTTCGTGAGCTTGCTTTGGCTCGAATGGAAGATCTGGGCTTGAAATGCCGAGATGTCAGAACCCGTGAGGCAGGGATTCAGGTAAATACAAAATGCAGTAAAATCATTTCACCTATATTAGCTAAGAATTTCTCTTCATTTTTCTAGTTGTGCATCTGTATGTAGGATATCCATCACAAAATCAGGCCAGATGAAGTAGAGCTTGTCAGGCGTGACTATGCTGCAAATGAGGGTTGGGAGACGTTCCTCTCTTATGAGGATACACGACAGGTACTTATAGCCTGCCAGCCAATTTGTGGGATCTGGGATGTGAATTCTGTATTATGATGTGCCTGTTTAGTTTATTACAATCTATGCTTTCTCCATTGATTTGGATCCTTCCATTCTTGACATAGCAATTGTTCTACGGAGATAGGGTCTAGCTAAAGGTCAATCTCTTGGCTCTTGATTTTACAAAATGTACTCACAATTTACTTTTCATGAAATTTACAGGACATCCTGATTGGCCTATTGCGCTTGCGTAAATGTGGCCGTAATGTTACATGCCCTGAACTCGTAGGGAGGTGTTCAATTGTCCGTGAGCTCCATGTCTATGGAACTGCAGTCCCTGTGCATGGTCGTGATGCAGACAAACTACAGCACCAGGTGATTTTAGCTAATTTACATGTATACACTATGATCACCACCCAGGATTTTGATCCTTGGCACTACCATGTTTGGAAATTAGATGTTCAGACCTTGTCGTATGCTTGGTCAATTGTAGTCACTGTTCTAAATTTAGCCAAGTATTTAAACTCCTTAGTAGTGCAAGGACACACAAAAAATTGTCTAGTGTGCTTAACTTTGCAGCTTTGCTACATTTCACCTTTGCCCTGGTGATCTTTGCAGAACACCAATTGTTATCTACTGCGTTGCATTTGTCAACCATGGTAAAAAGAATCGATATATTTAATACATGTTAATCAGAATGGAACAAAGCTCAGTGGTTAGTGATACATTCCAGCCATTTGTGGGCATGAACATACTCCAACACACTGCTTAAAAGCCAGGGGAGGTACTGAAAATGAAAATATTGCTTTCTGTTGGATCCCTTTTATTAAATTTCCTCTAATAATCTTTCTTTTGTGCCTATTCCTAGTTTGCTAATTGCAGTTTAAGCCATTTATTCTTTAATAATGGTACAACCATGGTTCACCCATAAGCATTTCAACCATAGCCATTTGTCCATCACAATAGATGTTCTCATTTTCTGGACTCGGCCCAACTTATTTAACTTGGGAGTTCCATGAATAGCCAAGCAAAATGTAAAATTATTTTAGTTAAAATGCGCTTTGTGTGTTCTATCTAGTGAAATTCAAGAGGTGTGACTACAGTAATAGTGACCAGAAGGCGTTCTAAACATGATGCATTAGTCTTTTGTCACCGTGTCATTTATGCTTCTCTCTTTATTAATTCTCTGTATATGTAAAGTGGTTATGCTTTTACAGTAGTTTAACATTTGTTTTGTCCATGCACATCCACAGGGTTATGGAACTTTACTAATGGAAGAAGCAGAGAGAATCGCTAGAAGGGAGCACCGTTCCAAGAAATTGGCGGTCATTTCAGGAGTTGGTACTCGCCACTATTACCGCAAGTTGGGTTATGAGCTAGAAGGGCCTTACATGGTCAAATGTTTGGCATGATGTTATTTCATTTTGCATGGGATCATGTAAAGCTAGCGGTTGTCATGTAACATTATTATTTAAAAATGTTTGTCATGAATGTAGAACTACGTAGCGATGCTTCTTTTGTTGAGTGCTGTTGTATTGGTAGCTTAGCAGCTGGAGTGCTGGTTTAGCTGCTGCCGAGGGCAAGGAAATTGGAGGCTTCACGCTTGGGCTGTCGGGAAATTTGGATTCCAGAAAACGTAACTTTCAGTTAAGGAAAATACTGGAGCACAAACAGATATAGAACATTTTTAATTTAAACAAAACAAATATTTACAAGGTCTGGGAACTAACTCTTCAATAGCTGTAGTTTTGAAAACCTCAGAATATTACAGCAGCTTCAAAGATGCAGAGTGAAAAAAAAATACAATGGTGGGCACCAAAGATGCTGATCTTAGTTCATACGATAAGATACTAAAAAAATAATTTTAAGGAGCCCAATAACATGGCGATGAAAATTAAGTATGTTCTGTTAATCTGTTTGATTAATCAACAACTTTAGTCTAACAACTGGTTATCCTAATACAGATGACTGCTACCTCTTTAACAAGTACATCCCATCCCTTGTTTCTAGCTTTTCATCTGCTACTAGACCAGAAAGAAAACTTTGCAGCTGCTGCAGTGACTTGTCATATGATGGCTCGGCTATACAGAACATCTGAAAAAAGAAAAGGTGAAGTAGATAAAAAAAACCAACATCAGATAAAGGCACTGCTGACAATGTTTTAATTTTACCTTTAAAGTGTTGTGTATCCTGTCTAGTGACATACTCCCAAAATTGGTCAGCATTCCTATGATAAATTTCTGCAGTGTATGCATCATCGAATGAGTGAAAATGAACACATATAAAGCATAGATCTAAATTGTTCAGTATTCTTATGACTTTATAAGCCATACCTCATACACTGTCATTTCTTTCTTAAGTTGTTCCTCAACTGAAGCCACAGAGCTTTCACCTTCCTCTTCAGTCATTTGATACTCTGCCAATCGTTCATTCGCAATACTGTTTTTGTTGACATCAGACATGCTATCAACAACAGTAAAGGTGCGATCATCAGCATCTTGTCCTGCTGATTCTGTCAGGACCCCCTATATCAAAATACAAGTGTTACATCTGCTTCATAAACAGACAGCGTAGAAGCATGCGAGGAAAAATGCTTCAGCAGCTTAGGTCATGTCTAAGATGAAGAATATCCTGTATTAATTTCCATCACAGATACTGAAAAGACACATAGAACTTGTATGGAACAGCTATATCAGACTTCAGCCACACAGCTATATAGAACAATATTGATTAGACTCCAATTACATTTTTGCTGGTAAGTTCAATTGCGATGGTGATGCTACCATGATCTGCATAATGACAATCATATTTCATATAAACAAGTAAAGTATCATTTATTTCACTGATACATGTGTGCCAGACCTTGCTTGTCCAGAAGCTTATTCTTCTGTTAAGAGAATCCATAGGTATGCCAATTTCTGTAGCAAGTGCCTCTGAAGTCCAACTGGAAAGTTTGATAGATTTAGTCAAAGAGTACATATGAGGCATATAATACAACAGTTCTTTCATTACCTAGATTTCTCTTGAAATCGCATTATGATTGCAGCATGAACAGGAGCAACAGTAAATTGCATGCTTCTTCCCTCAAACTGCAGTTCTAACTGGAAAAGCAAACAGAGTGTTATACCCATTTCTTTTCATACAAGAACATATTTTATTAGTACCCATCAATTAAGTTAGTTTTTCTAACCTTGACTGTTCCAAGATTTTTCTTCCATAATAGCTTCCGTGGAGTTTTTATCTGATGAAATCTTTTTGCATAATCAGATAACAACTGATCGACTGAAGCAGGAACAACAAGGTCTTCTGTCTGCATTTGCACCGGATACCAAAAAGCTGATAAATTAAAATAGCATACAAGAAATAGAAAATACTCGCTGTTCAAATTACACCCATGATATTCTCTCATGAAAATGCCAGTGCTAAAAACTGTTTAAGTACAAACTCAGTTATTGATGGCACTGACAGATGAATCTCATCATCTGCAGTACATACATGTGATCATGAATAATTGCGGTGGCAAAAGGCTGATGTAGATTGTTTCAGCATAGTCAACTATCCAAACAACATTAACAATATTTTAGTTATTTCAACAATTATGGTGACCTCAGTAATTAACAAAGCATACGTCTCTTGATTCAACAGGATAGCATGCCAATCAATGCAGAACTGCATTTTACCAATTCAGAGTTATTCCAGGCTCAGTATCTGCATATTGGAATTAGTATAAAAGTTATACTTGATTGACTAAAGAGTCAGAACCTATAAACCTTTTAACTGCTTGAAGATTCAAAGATACAGAGATCATTCCCTTGGGTCCTGTACAGCCTTTTTTTATAGACATAAATATATAGCACCATAGGGGTTCCCCACTGTTCTCGCTCAAAGAAAGTTGATAGGTTCTGACTTGTTAGTCATGATTTAAATATCTTTAGGGCATACCTGAATTGGTGGCCAAAAGTTGGACGATATTATTGTGGCATCAAGAACATCATGAGATATTTCTATCTCCTCTTGCCCAGGATCTAAAAAAAAAGCATATAAATGTTGTTGCAGTATAGCTGAACTTTATTTTGCAAAAGGGACTTGCGACATTGGAGCAGTACCAGATTGAGATGTCTTTAGCAAAGATGTTTTAATGTTCGAGTTGGTTCTCTTCGAGTCAATCAAGTCATTAAGCATAATCTCACACTTCTGCATGCTGCTCTCACCAAAATGAATCTGCCAACATAAAAATATCACTGCTATAACGAAGGAATAGTGTGTCATATGACAGCGAAATCTCTTGGAAACGGAATTAAGAATAAATTACCATAAAAAATAATGGTCTAACCTTCAGGAGTTCCAAGGTGCGAATGTCTGAATCTATTTCAAAGTCAGATTTGTTGAGAAGCTTTTCTGCCAACATTACACGATATTCGTTGACTAGTTGGTCCTTTGAGCCAATTATACTAACCATTAGTCCAAGTATATCAACTTTCCTTCTATTCCTGCTGCCTTTCAGTGGGTCAGCTTCGACGGGATCATGTTCCCAGCTGTAAAAGTTCACGTCACAGTAATATGCCGCATTTAGAGTTCACAGAACTCATAGGACAAACGACATTATGATCAATAGAATGAAAAGATATACCTTTCAGAATTTAGCCATGCTTGTTTCTCATCAATGTTTGCGTGATCATCATAATCAGCACTTTCCTGGTTTTCAGCATCTCTGTTTAACTCTTCCAGAAGGTTGTCACCTGCATTCCCTGTTCCACTTGCATTTCCTCCAGATCCATCAGTTAGCATTGTCACTATGCATTTGATAGTGTCTTTTCTACCTCTCAGATAATCCCTAATTGGTTCACCAACTGCCTCCAAGAACACGCCAGTGGGGTCAATTGTCCGCAATGCCTTGATAGTGGACACGTATTGGTGCAATATATCATTTGTTGATGCACCGGCAGTAAGTAGACGATATCTAAGTGACGAGATAAATGAGTCAACAAGCTTAGAGTGTTGACCTGTGTACTCCAAACACAGCTTTAGGTCTTCAATAGCAGGAGAGCTACACCATGCCAAAAAAATATGTATATGGATTTTTCATCAGTTAAGAACATAGGATAGTAATACGAGAGTGAAACCAAGGAAGCATTCATATAGTAAGTCAGAAGTTTCAGGTGGCTGTGTTAACGAGCTTGATCAATGCCTAAGGATCAGATGACATGTGTCCTAAAAATATATGCACAGTATGATAAATGAAACGGCTTAGGGTGTTTGTTTTAAGCAATCTAGGTGGAGTGAAGAATAAATTAATTAGCCATAAAAGGGAAAAAATCAACAGAAATGATGAGATGACTATATGAGCCACAACATGATATCAAGCAATTTCTCCAGTTAGATGAGGATAACTTGCGAGAACATAAATGTTGTCCAGATGGCCATTGCAAAAGTTATCTCATCTATCAAACCAGCAAAGTCTTTGTGTGCTAAGCTTCACAGAACAGAAGGAAACTATTCAAGCATATAAAGTATTGGATTGTCAAAGCCCCTATTAAACCTCATAGCACTATATAGGGAAATATGACTAACCTCTCAGGGTAATCTACAATTATTTCAAAAAGTTTGCCAATTCTTAGGTCTTGTAAGGTTTCGTAAGCAAAATATTCAAGGCGCATGTGCCATCTCACAAGGGCTTCAGAAGGAACACCAATCCCTGGGAAGGAAGAAGGGCGTGAGGCTAACGGTGATTTCAGACCAGAAGATCCACTATCATAATCCAGCGAGTCGCCAAGATATGTTAAAAGAGCATGCAGAAACTGAAGAGGAACAGCCTGATAAGATTCGAATTTTATGTCAGCAAACACCGGTGGAGAAAATCTACAATCTGAAACCCAAATTTCACACTTTACAAAATGGTGAGATGAGATGGTACCTGAATCCAATTCTTCACACACCCAAGAACAGGAACTCTATAATCGTCACCAGCTAGTTCATAAACTTTAGACTGCAGAATGGAGAAGGTGAGGGATAATACAAGGTTAATATAAGAAATTCAAGAGTACCTATGCCAAAATAAGTGATGCAGTAGGTTATAGGCACAGTAGGGTGTGCAGACCTTTAAAAGCCAGATTATTGCAGAGGAATAAGCATCTTCAGTCATTGATGTAAAACCAAGACATCTAAGATCACGAACAACTTTTCCAATATTCTTTACCAAGCAGCTACTTTCTGAAACTTCTTGACCATCAATATCCATTCCAGAATGACAGTCAGAGGTATTACCACTTCCGAAAAGCTCATGATTCCCATGTTGGTCACTCTCAAATGATCCAGCCATAATAATATTAAGTTCTTCCAGCTTCTTCTTGAAATATAGATTTAATATCTCTGACAATTGACAAACAAGAATGAACATCATGCCATTTTACAATGTTGACCAACATTTTGATTTTTGAATATACTAATATCGATTTGTGGGTTAACTGTTACAGTGCAGAATGCGTATGATAAAATTATAGTTGAGATAAGTTTGGCATCTTGCAAGGATATTAATTTACACACAAGCATGTACTCACCAAAGTACTCCGGTACAGTAATGGTATCAGTACCAGCAGGGAGGGAGGTGACAAATGCTAAAATATGTATGTCAACTCCAAGGAATTATGTGAGGTAACCCTATGAATCTTAAGTGCCGCGTGAAAGGGGAAGGTCCGATTTTGTGCCCGCATCAGTCAACATTAATGCCAGACTAGGTGCTGCTATCACAGATTCACAGGAACAAACGAGGGGAATTACTGGTACCTGGACAAACAAAAAGGAACACGGTACTGTTTGTGCCCACTGCTGTTTTTTTTCATGTTTGTAGAGCATGATTTTAAGAAACAGTGAACAACATGGTCCACACTTCGTGGAAACAATTGTGATCAATAGTCAATAAAGCATTAAAAAAATCTTCACTACCCACAATACGGAGGAGAAAATGACACTGACCAGGAAAGCTCAAGGGAAGTGTTGTCAGAAGTACTGATGATACCATTAACTGGTACCTAGGCATTAAGCTGGAACTACAATCCACTGCTTTGAATTTCCTTTTCGGCATTGCATCCTCATATGATTGTAAAGCATGGACTAGAACAAGAACACACTTTTCCTGATAACTCTTTTCCAAGCATATGTCCTCCAGTGCGCTACTTAAGATTTCCTCAGGCCAATGTTCTTTGACCTGTAGTGCATGAATTGAGAGGTCTTGTTATTGGTAAAGAAAAACCAGGTTAAACCATGTGTTAAGAAGTCAAGCCATCAAACTATAATCGTATATGATGACTCACATGTCAGTATGTCACATTAGTTTGTTGACATGACATATATAGGGTACCACATACTTGTTTTATGAAAAGAAGATAATAGAAATAGAAAACACGAAACACAACATTTCTTTACGAAATTGAAATTTCCGTTCTGCAAATTCCAAAAGAAAGGTGTGATGAAACAAGAAAATTAGGTTTTCCATAACTTACATTGAATTTTATTCGATCTACTGCAGAGGCATTGCAATAAGGATGAAAGTGCTGCCAGAACTTCTTGACTGCATTGTTTCGAAATGTTTCCTGCACCAACAACAATATGTTAACAACAGAAATTGAATACAACAAAAAAAAGGAACTTCTGAAATCATCAGGAACATTTCACTGTTGCAAGTTAAGAATTTGAAAAAGAAAGCTGAGTGCTGTGGAACTAAACTCTACACTCCAGCGCTGAGATTTCACACGTGCATTTCCACAAACAGTCAATCGCAGCCATCCTCGAATAATGTGGCATCTGCCATTTGGTGCAGGCATTCTCGCAAACACCTAGCGCGCAGCAGCCGCGGACGTTCACACCGCAGGGCTATCGCCATTCAAATCTCCACATGAACAGGGGGATGCAACCCAGCAGCCGCAGTTGTGTGCGGGCCTGGTTGTGTGGGCGCGCACGTGAGACAGAGAAAGGGAGGGGGGCTGTGGTACGGACCTCAAGGGAGTGGAGGAAGTAGTCGCGGACGAGCGTGGCGAGGCCGCGGGTGCAGAGGTCGGCGACGACGGGCGCTAGGCGCAGCCCGACGGAGAGATCACCGTCCCCGCCGACAAGCTCGTTGGACAGAGAACAGAACTGGCCCCACGAATCGAGGCTGCCGTCGGCGTCGTCCCGCTCCATCACCTTGACCGGCGGGGCACAGCTAATCTAGCAGGTCGCTCAAGTCAGGTGCTTGGAGGAGATGAAGTAATTTCAAGCGGCAGTGTGTCCGGCGACAGGCGCGCCGCGTGATCCGCCGAGCAACGACGCGCTCAACACGCCGCCGGTGGTGCAAGGGGAGGCGTCGGCACGGCAGCCGGCGAGCAACGGTTGGAGGGCTATTTTAAATTTTTGGCTATAAATCAGTTTTTCAAACAAAAATGCTAGTATATTAATCAGGGTGATGAGTATTGTCTGTAATTTTTTTGTACATCTTATATTATCTCTTTTTTAAGCATTCATCATGTTAATACTGTGTATCGATCGGCGAGACCTAGCACCACCAAGCTCCCAAAAATCAAATGGAAAAGAAAACACCTGATAAAAACCTAACACAAGCAATACAATTCAAGCGTTTGCACAGTAGGAATGTGAAATACCACAATTTATCTTTTTTATCGTGAAAACACTATTAAATCGCTTTTATATGGATTAATTTAGTAGTTTGTTTATCTTAGAGCATCTCCAAGAGTGCCTAAAAAATAAGGTGCCAAAAATCTATTTTTTAGACATGCTAAAAATTATTAGGAGCTACAAAAAGTCTTTCTCTCCAACAGTTATCAATAATTAGTGCTAAAAATATTTAAAACAGGCCACCTCATTCATGGGCCTAGTGTTCCGTCGTTTCATCCTTCGTGGGCTGCTGCATGCTGTATGTTGATTGGCTGCTGCATGTGGATAGGCCCCGAGAAAAATGGATTCGAGACGGGAAAAAAGAGCGGAGCGGAAAAAAATGACGGGATCGGTGGATTGGGAGTGCGGAAAAGAGACGTAAATTTAGCTCAGAATAGCTTCTGTTTTGGGTACGTCAAAAAATTGGGCATGGAATAGGACCACTGTTGGAGCATGATTTTTTCGTTTTATACTTAAAACTAATTATTGGGAGTATTTTTGGGCACTCTTGGAGATGCTCTTAGATCTATCTTCTTTTCCTACCATCATGATTTTCATCCGTCTTAATATCCTACTAGTAGAATACACGCACGTGTTTTAAAAACAACAATACTAAATAAAAATTTTATATTTTCTACTAAATAATAATTTACTATAGCAGTAAGGACAGATTTTCAAAATTTCTAATTAATGAAATTTTGGATTTCGAACCATCTATTTACTATATCTCACATTAAAAAGATATTTGTTGTTTGTTCTCGTGACCATATTCTCATCCCAACTAAAAGTGTTTATATAACTCTTTGACACAATAGCTGATACCAAGTAGTTGAATATTACAAATCAGAAGCACAGAAGTACCTCTATGCTTCAACCAAAAAACTTTATTTCAGTGCTAACTATTTCATAAAAAAATTCCTCATGCAGTAATGCTAATATAAATAAAATTTCACATGGATTTCATCATTATCATAACAAATAAGTTATGTGCATCAGCCTATATTCGATATTTCTTCTTACAAGAAACTATACTTCTCCTCATAGAGATTGATGAGATTCAGCCTGCAAGTGGTTTGGGTTGTAACAAGTTTAACAGATTGGGTTTTGTGGTGGGTTTATGTAGGTTGGTTGCTAATGGGCTTTATCTTTTATCAGTTTAGTTTGGTTTGGGCTTTACTTGTTACCAGTTTGGTGTGTGTGGTGTTTGAGTTTTACAAAACGGTTTCTAATGGGTTATAACCCATGGATTGTGCGGTGGGCTGTGTGGTGGGCTGCTCCTCTCGGTTAGGTCTCCTTCCCCAGTTCCCCCTACGGCCCGATGCCGCCACACGCCTCCCTTCCCCCGACGCCGCGCACGCCCGCACTCGCCTCCCTTTCCCCGACGCCGCGCACGCCCGCACTCGCCTCCCTATCCCCGACGCCACCGCAATCGCCTCGCCCTCAACCTCTGCTCCATGGCCGTCGGACTGACGAGCTCCCCATAAAGCAGTGGCGAAGCGGACCAAGATCTGGCGGCGGGAGGATGAGGAGCAGTCCAAGATCTGGCGGCGGGAGGATGAGGAGCAGTCCAAGATCCGGCGGCAGGAGGAGCAGTCCAAGATCCGCAGCAATCATGCATCGCCTCCTGCGGCCCGCATCCTCCTCCATGGCCGGCGGCTTGACGAGTTCTGCATGAAGCCGTCCCTCCGGCGAACACAACTACCAGCGCCCAAGGTAAAATCCCCAACTTGCCTCCTTGTTTCTGTTAGATAATCCAGCTCGGTTGATAGGAAACAAATCCACCTTGCCTCCGTCGTCGTGATCCCGCCCCTTTATGATTGTTAATCTTTCACACCAGCTAATTACTAGCACGGCTTGTTTCTGTTAGTCTTGCTTAGCTGAAATAAAGAAGCTATATGCAGAGCCTCGCGTCCATATATAGTTTACTTTTGCATTGTCAGTTAGAGTCTTTACCAGATACACAACACATTCTGGATTCAGATAGCATTTTTCTGTACCCTGTATGTGTTAGTTTACTTTAGTATTGCAAGTGGCACATTATAATTTCCTGCTCACTTATCGTTATAGTTTTCTGTAGTATTGCTCGTTGGAATTCAACCTACAAGATGGTCCGTGAAGCAATCAAGTACAAGACCGTCCTGAATAGCTATGCAAACCAACATGCAGAAATTTCTCCAAGTGAACAAGAGTGGAGCAAGGCCGAATCTGTCTGTAAGTTTCTTGGAACTTTTGAACAGGCTACAAATGCAGTGTCAGCTGATAGGAAACCAACCTCATACATGTTCTTGCCTCTAATCATTGCAATTAAGGATGACCTGGATAATCCTAGTTGGCAGACAAGTGTGACACTTAAAGACCTAGCTGCAGCAATGAAGATCAAGTTTGAAAAGTATTGGGGCAGAGACTTTGATGAGGCAAACCAACCAATTGCCCGCAGAAACAAGAAGGACTATGACATTAACCTTGGAATCGTTATTGCTACAATGTTAGATCCGAGGGGTAAAGCAGAATATCTAGAGTTCTTCTATGAGAAGACTTGCAAGAATATAGATCAGGTTAATTCAAGTGTTAATGCTGCTCTAGGTTGGATGAAAAAATATTTCCTAGAGTATGAGCAACGCGTGAGGAGAGTTAGTGCAAGTTCTGTTACATATTCAAGTGAGGGCAGCACTTCTGTGGGCTCACCGGTGCTTGCAAAAAGGCAGCTGGGATCAGAATTTGCAAACTTCAAGTCAAGTAGGAGAAAATTTCGTGCACCAAAGTCTGAATTTGACATCTAATTTGAATTCCCTGCATAGTGGCTGCATATTTACTACTTCCATTTGCAGGTCAAGATCCCGGTCAAGATGACAGTCAAGGTCCGGCATTCCTATGAAAATCTTGCACTGCAATGGTATGTAAGAGCTATCTACTGCTGGTTAGTGAAAAGGCATGCTCTGGTTGCAGACTTGCTGTTAGTGAAACCTACATTTCTTGGCCAAGATATTTGTTGTTTGTTCTCGATCTAGGTGCATGAATAGATATTTTGTGTATACTTCAATCTGGTGGAATTATTATGGCTAATACAAATGGAACTGACGAGCCATAGGGCTATTTAATTTCAAGATGATCCCTCAAACTATGTTGCTATCTAGGAGCTTTCAGTGCCATATCTCACCGACCTTGTACCATAAGTTCATTGGCCTTGATCATCTCAATTTACTTGAGCCATGTTGTCTTGAACTTCTAAGGTTAGCATCAGCATATCTGCATATGGGTGCATGCTTCCAGTACTGTGATAAGTGGTACTCTCCCTAATTAGTTACAAGTCAGCTTGCAAACATGCCATAAATTAAAAAAGCTTGTAAACAGCCGACAGGAGTTCTTTTCCCACTCAGCTATCAGGAGGTAGAAAAGGAACCTGATCGACAAGTAACCATGTGAGAAGTTTTGGAGTGGTCTGATAACAAGGGTCAGGAGCATCATGAACACTGGAGCAAATCCATCTTCATAGTCACTAGTTTAATAGCCCTTTGATGATCTGAAGCAATTGTTTAAGATGTTGGCATATTATTATGTTTCTGTAATTTTTAGGCCCCATCGAATTCTGATATTTATATTTTATTTGGACTGCTATAGTGTATTATTTATACACTTGTATAGTGCAATATCCGTGTGCTGCCTGTGTGGGGAACCCATGGATCGCAAACAGTGGAACCCATGGATTGAAAATGGTTAGACGCTAGTAGCATGGATTGAGTTGGATTGTCCTGGAGGGGGCGGTTTGGGTTGGTCTGGGTTCTGTAATTTTTATTTTGAGTTGGACTGGTGTGGAGAGGCACGTCTCTCTCTATGGATACAGGTTGATTTCAGATTGGGTTCCGGCCCATTTTCAGGCTGAGATGAGATTGATAGCTTATCAACAAATCTTAGGCAATTGAACTAAGAAGTGCCTCGTGTGAGCACTCCGTCCATCCAAGTCGGGTGCATTGTGGGCCTTGTGGCCCTGCAGATAAAAATCGACATGTTTTCTCGTTCCAACTCCATTGTTGCATCACACCCCTTCTCCAGCACTGTGCGTCAACTCCACGTGCTCACATACGTCCAATCACTGCAGCCACTCTGTTTAAATTGACGCATCAAAATCCATCCAGGCCAACGAGTAATCCATCCAGTCCAAACAAGCTAGAAGCTGCAAAAGAATATATCAACATCTCTATGTATGCGTCCATACGAATTGGAGGGTCATCCTCTCAATTCTACTTACCTTTTCATGGTGGCCACATACTTGATTGGGCAGCAGTGGATAAGTGGTGATGAGGAGCGCTCACTTGAAAGAAATAAGCAACCAGGAAACAAGCAAACTTTAACTGAACAGAAATGAATGAATTTTATTGACCTTCAGCTATGTATGATATAAAGAGGTCTAGGCAACGAATAAATAATAAGATATTTTGTTATAGTACTTCGCATAGTATACGGTGAAAAGAGAACTTGCCGAAGTTGAAAATGTAAACAACAGAAGTACTTTATAGGAGCAAACTTCCATTTCTTTATGCCCACCCAGGCAAATGAACTTATTTAGTTATTATTTTTACCTCTGCATAATCAAAGGTACAGATGCTTACAAGCATCGTCATTCAATGGATCGTTGAATCTAAATATTTTCAGAAATACAATTTCATGGAAAAGGATAAAAATTTTACTCCTTTGGGATATTGGTTTCATATAGTGAAACCCAATATGAATTTTGTGTGTGAACACCACAAGTACAAATCAAATTTAGTCGGGGTAGCCAGAGTATCTCTAAATCCTTACAGATTACAGAAATAACTAAACTTCACAAAGGTCCGCATCCACATAAAAGCTATAGTAACAAAGATCTAATTGCATTCGAGCATTTCACGCATAAATCACCAATGTTAACACAAGAACCATGAACCATATAGAACAATTATGAAGTTAATGCAATAACAAAAAGGTCACCCTGCTATTTCATAACTGTGATACCCAACATTTGTTACTAAAAAAATGGTCTACATCTGTCATTCAAAAGTGGTCTATATCTGTCAACATGATCTTGCAACAAAACTGTTTGTTTAATGGAAACAAGTAACCGATCATTTACTTGTGAAAATGAGGAATTTAAAACGAGTAGTGCATCTTTGTATATTATGGCAATGAAATAAGAAATGAAATCCAAACTATAAACCTTCTTCCATTGAATGCTAGCTCGAGGTTCACCTTCAATTCTGTCTTTGCTTGCTCCACTTTCATATATTGAATGCATATGGTTTGCACTCCGAAATAAACAGGGTTACTTTAGCATTATTATAGTAAATTATAGACTACTTAAGCTTATTAGATTCATCGCGTAAAATTTCACTCTCTCTAAAAAATTTACAAATAGATTTCATTTAATACTCAATACATACAAGATTTCCATTAGTTTTTTTCCAAAGGACAACGAAATACAGCCCTATTTTCCTGTCCCTCTTGCTGGTCTTCGCTCTTCACAGTTCACACTTCACAGTGGTAGGAAGTGTAATTTCCATCAACTTAACTGACACATTACTCTGAGCAGCCAATACTCACGCACGCGTCACGTGATGACCTGACGGGGCGCGTGGCCCGCTCATGTACTCATGTCGGGGCAGCACATGGGGGCATGGGTCCGGTCCACTGATTCATG
The DNA here is from genome assembly GCA_900205405.1 of Echinochloa crus-galli. Lineage (NCBI taxonomy): Eukaryota > Viridiplantae > Streptophyta > Magnoliopsida > Poales > Poaceae > Echinochloa > Echinochloa crus-galli. The sequence goes on along the minus strand of OAMR01000183.1, from coordinate 167,467 downwards.
GGCCCACAAGCCGGTGGGCTCCAGTAGACGGTGACACAAGATGCATATGCATCAACACGCCTTTTACGCACCGCAGCAGCGGACTAGCGGGAGTTGCCGTGTCGGTTTGAAAGATGTGCGGTCGCCGTGTATAGTATTGAGTTGTTCTCCCACAATTGCAGGGTGCACCATGCGGAACTCAAGGCCTTGTTTAGATGTTGAATTTGTAAGGTTGAATTTGGGAGTAAGATGTTCCTTCATAATCATTACGCTACTGTAGCATTTCGTTTGTACGTGCGAAAAATTATCCAAAAATTGATTAATTAGGCTCAAAATGTTCGTTTTGCGGAGTACAACAAAAATATATAATTAGTTTCTGATTTCATCTACATTTAGTACTCCATACATGTTATGATATTTTGATGTGATGGGGAATTTTTTTTTGCATAGTGAATTTGGGAGGAACTTTTTTGCATGTAAACAAGGCCACACTTACGCGGACACAATTTTTTTTACAAAAATAGTTTCAACTAGTCTGTCTTCCCTAGCACGTTACCTGCCGTACCACGTCTTGTGTCTTGAACGTTCCTTGGGTCGTGTCGTCCAGTAACACGACTACGAGAGATCCGTTCCGTCACGAACCTGGGCTTGTTTAGTTCCTAAAAGTTTCCAAAAAGCAACTCCCAAATTCACTATGTAAAAAGAAGATTCCCCATCACATCAAAATGTTATAACATACATGGAGTATTAAATATAGATGAAATCAAAAACTAATTGTACAGTTTTGTTCTACTCTATGAGATGAACATTTTGAGCCTAATTAATTAAATTTTGGATAATTTTTCACACATACAAACGAAAATGCTACAGTGACGCAATGATTACGAAGTGACATTTATCTCCTAAATTCACTCTCCCGATTTTGCATCTAAACAAGGCCCTGATTTCTTCACGACTCTTCACCACCTTTCGGTGCGAGACGGGGCCCAGGTAATATGTGCGGGTCTATCCTTTCCACGCACGGCGGGGGCCCCAAAGCTCTTGTCTGGAAGCGTGGCCAGGACCATGTGGGGATGCGGCCGCGTCACTGTCGTGACAGCTGACCAAACGACGAATGCACCAGTGTACACCACGCCACGCATCAGCTCCATACCGTTGAGCGTTACAGCTTTTACAGTGCCGCTAATTAATTTTCCCAATTTATTATTCAGAGGTGTTTAGTTCCTGAGAAAAAGTAAAAAGTGAAGTGAAAAAGTCACATCGGATAATGTAGTATTTTTCGTTTGTTTGTGATAAACATTATCCTACCATGACCTAACTAGACTCAAAAGATTCGTCTCGTCGTGTACATCAAAATCATGCAACTAGTTTTTTTATTTACCCACATTTATTACTTCATGCATGAGGAGAGAGATTTGATATGATAGGTGAATAGTAAAGTTTGGAAAGAGATTTTTTTAAAAGTTTGATAATTTGACCAGAAAGGCCTCAATTTCATTTCTTTTACAACCGGTCTATTAGTAGGGTTTATTTTATGGTAGCCTATGCTTGCCTGGTCCTATCTGTCGGTGTGTTTACACCTAGGTCCTGTTTGTTTGGCTGGTGGCTGGCACTGGTTTTTACTGAGAGAAAAACACTGCTCGTTGGTGGCTGATGGCTGGTGCTGGTTTTCGCAAAATACACTATTAACTCGTTGGAAACAATCCAAACGAATAAGACGCCGGTGTTGCCCTGTACGTGTAGGAAAGGAGGCGCAGCGGACCAGAAAATATGGGCTAGCCTTTGACAAAAGAAAAGCAAATCTAGGAAATCCGTGACGTGCGCAACTTGGGCCGTGTTTAGTTCAAAAAAGACAACTCCCAAATTTACTAAGCAAAAAGAAGATTCCTCATCACATCAAAATGTCATAATATGTATGGAGTATTAAATGTTGATGAAATCAAAAATTAATTGCACAATTTTGTTATACTCTACGAGACGAACATATTGAGCCTAATTAATTAATTTTTGGACAATTTTTCGCACATACAAACGAAATGCTACAGTAACGCAATGATTACGATATGACATCATACTCCCAAATTCACCCACCCAATTTCAACGTCTAAACACGGCCTTGACAGCGGTGGGCCGCGCAATGCACGGGTACTGCCATGGTGGGCCAGTATATCCGTGGCTCTAGGTGGGCGGTGGTTGGGCGTTTGATTTTAGTGGCAGGTGGGGTCCACTAGCGTAGTACGTGCCTGGGAAGGCGGGATTCGGTGGGAGGCGTGGTGGAGCCGGGGATGATATTGTTTTCCCCCTTGCTTTTTAAACGGAAGCCCGTGCGTTGCTACGGGTACGATACATAGAATAAAAATAAATAAACCATACGGAAATTTAATTTTGACGGAGTTAGGGTCGCACCAAAGTTTATGAAAACTTTTATTTTTTACAAAGACACATGGACGGTGGGCTTATCTTTCAAATTAGGATACTACAACAATTTATCACTTTTAGATAAAAAAAATGGCCAAGCCAGGCCACGGCCAGCCATGGCATCATATGTAACATGAGAATGTACAATTTGCATACGTGCATCATCAGTTAGGACAGAAAGATATGTGCATTAGCAAAAAAAATGATGCTCTGTTGTACATTAAAACCATTTGTCATTGTCAATTTAAAAAATAAATCCGTTTGTTAGTAAACATTATAAGGAGCCATTATAATAAACCAATAGAGAAGAATAGAGATTAAAGCTGTTCCAGCATTGACAAATTGGTCTTTTAGTCCTCTGTCGTAGTAGCTAGCTCTTGTTCTTGATTTTTTTAATCACAGTTTAGGACATGCCTTTTTTTTTCTTTTACCATAGAGGCATTTATTTCATCGAAATCCCTCTGGATTTCATTAATTTGTCAGCTTCTGCAGGATCCTACAAATTGAAGACCGTGTTGTGAATATTTTTCTGTTACATGACAGGTAGGAAGTAAGCAAAATATAAGCATAATTGAGTATCAGCGACAAAAATATAACCAAGTCCATTTAGGCACAAACATCAGAATACACGTTACATGATGTAGATTACTTCCAAAATCTAACATGTTTCTTAGAAGCCATCAATGCTAGCTACCCAGCTGCACAAATAACTCTTTAGTAGTAATGTTGTGGTATGACAATCTGGGGTGCTCAAATGTTAGACCAAGTAGGTACAAGCACAGTGTATTTGGGTATTGTTATACACTTTGGATGTTTGCAAATAATCATACACTGTGCTTGTACCTACTTGGTCTAACATTTGAGCACCCCAGATTGTCATACCACAACATTACTACTAAAGAGTTATTTGTGCAGCTGGGTAGCTAGCATTGATGGCTTCTAAGAAACATGTTAGTTTTTGGAAGTAATCTACATCATGTAACGTGTATTCTGATGTTTGTGCCTAAATGGACTTGGTTATATTTTTGTCGCTGATACTCAATTATGCTTATATTTTGCTTACTTCCTACCTGTCATGTAACAGAAAAATATTTACAACACGGTCTTCAATTTGTAGGATCCTGCAGAAGCTGACAAATTAATGAAATCCAGAGGGATTTCGATGAAATAAATGCCTCTATGGTAAAAGAAAAAAAGAGGCATGTCCTAAACTGTGATTAAAAAAA
>OAMR01000183.1:126494-147078 GCA_900205405.1 Echinochloa crus-galli | reverse complement strand
TTTTAAGTGTTGGAAATTTGCAGAGACACCTATTCACCCCCCCTCTAGGTGACATCACGGTCCTTTCAGTTATGATTGACTTGGTAATATCATTATGTGATTTCTGAGCGAAAAAATAAGACGGTTGCTACTTGTTTTTCTTCATGGTATAAAATTCACAGTCTTGTTAGGTTTTCGTGGACATTTTCCATATATTTTATGGAGTAAACAATTATTATATTATATGAAGCAAATACAGCTAATAGATATGTATATAAATCCAGCTATATAAATTATACATTAATTATTCGATTTAATACGTACCAAATTTAATTGAGAACATACCTAATTTACCCTTGCTAAATGACGTCTGGACCCAAATCATGGAATGTCAGAGTGGGACCCACTGTCAGAGATGAAGGTTAATTTTCGATACGGACTAGGCCGACCCACCCCGTTCCCCCTATAAAAGGAGCTAAGCCGCCTCCTCCTCCCTCCTCCCTCCTCTCCTTTATTAGTCAGACTCCACCCACCGTTTCCTCTCCTCCCCAGCCTAAAAAAACCAATCTTGGCCTCTTCCCTTCTCGAGCCATGGCGGCCTCAGGCCCTCTCTCCGTTGTTCAGGCGAGACTTGAAGCTTGTCCCGTCGGCTCACCGGCGACAGCAGCTTGGCCTGTCTGTCGCCGGTGCTGCGCCGTCTTAGTCGTTTGTCAAGCCGGTTAACCGCCGCCTTGCCTGTCGCCGTGTGGATGGCGCTTCGGCGTGTTGAGGCATGTCTGGCCGGCCCTGTCGCCGGCGCTTCAGCGTCCCGACGTATGCTGGCGCCGGCCCAGCGCTTCGGCGTCTATGCCAGGCCGGCCCTGTCGCCGGCGCACAGTCTCGTCTTACGTCAGGCCTTACGTCAGGCCTGTTTACCGCAGGTTGCCCGGCCGGCGGCGCTCCTGTTTAGCATGTCCTCAAGTGAGGCTGCTAGCAGCCGTCGGCTGGACGCCTTGCTTTGTGGTGAGGCCTCGCCGGATCTGCAGACGGCTGAGGCCTCGCCGGATCTGCAGACGGCTGACTCCTCGCCGGATCTGCAGACGGCTCTCCGGTCTGCTTGCTACCCGGATCTGCCGACGGCTGACGGCTCGCTGGTCGAAGCCGATCTGCTACCCGGATCTGAAACGGCTTTCGCTGATCTGCCATGGATCTTTGGACGGCGGCCAAAACCTACGGATCCGCAGAGCCGAGTCGAAGAGGTCAGCAGACGGCTCCCCTGTCAAAACCGTCTGATCTGCAGAGCCGGAGCCGAAGAAGACCTTCAGGCTAAAGGCGGGCTTGGAGACGTACCTAAACAGGTATGGCTAGTTGGGTCTTTTGATTGGAGTTGGGCTTCAGTGGGCTTCATCTGCCTGGGCTAAATCCCGTTTGCCCTTTCTGTCGTTTCCGTTTGAGCTGGGCTGTCTCGGCGAATGTTGGTTGATGGGTTAGAATTGAACTGCTAATGCGATCCAATGTTGCGTAGCACGATTTGCATTTTCCAATGGTCGCTTCGCTGCTGCAAAACGTTGAGTCCCACCTCGGGGAGGCTACCGCAACGTAGGATTCCTTCCATCTATAAATCCCCCCGTCCTCCTCGTATTTCCCCACAAAAATTTCACAGCCGCCGCCGCTGCAGCCGGAAGCTTTTCGGCATCTCCGGCGCAGGCTATTAAAGCTGAAGTAGCTCCGATGGCGGGGTATGGCTATTTTACCTGCCTTCTTTATATAAGTTTGTCTCGTCTTAATCGTTAATTTTTTCCCGTATTTTTAGTAGTTAGCTTCGGCAATATCTGTATCGTGTTAATTAATATGTTTAGTAGGGTGAATAGCAGTAGGGGTAGGGTGATTAGCAGTAGGGGTAGGGTGGTTAGCATTAGGGGTAGGGTGGTTAGCAGTAGGGAAAGGGTGGTTAGCAGTAGGAGTAGGGAGCTGTGTATCTAGAATTAGTTGTTGTGGTCTGTATTGTTTTTGGGTGTGTGCAGTCTTATGAGCTTTTAGTATCACTGTTTGGATTTCTAAATTCAAACACAGATCCACCTGAATACCCTGTTACTGCTGTCCTTTTGCTGTTCAACAGACATTGAATTGTCTTACATTCTTCGCCTGCGAATTGTCATGCTACTCTTTATTTCCTTTTTTGAAGGAGAACGTTCATTTCCCTATAATCCACTCACATGTCAAATCGTCCTCAAACTAGTGTTCCTGTACTGTTTGATGCTCATTTCCTGTTTTGTAGGAAGGAATGTTCAGATTTCTAATTCATGAATACCTTATAATCTATCCCGTAGCCTGTCAAATAGTCTTCAAACTAGTCTTCCTTTCCTGTTTGATTGGTTGGCTTTCTTAGATGATTCTTTGTTTTTCCATATGCTTAGCTATCTTGAATTGAGAAACTGATTTGATGTTCAATGTCTCCAAACACTATAATTCAGCTATCTGTCAGTAACATCTGTTCTAGTGAAAAGGTTTGAATAGGTTTGATGCTGTGCTTTGGTTCCTGTGCATATTACGTTTCAGTGATTTAAGTTTTGGAAATATCATTCGGTGTTATGCCAGTTTCTAGTCCTGTAGATGTCTTGCACCATTATCTATGTTTTGAATCGAGTTTGTTTTGCTGACTGTTGTCTGTGGTTCCCAGGAAAACCTTCCTCTACAGAGAGTGTGACTTTCCAGAGTTGGCTGAGCCAAAGTATCCTCCTCTTTGGCTCATGCCTAGGTGATTACTCGTTCTATATTTATTAACCATGCTCAATCCATGTTTTAAACCATGTTTTTTATTCAACTGTATTCTTTTGCAGCTTGTGGAAGCTATTAAGGGCAGCCCTTTTTGTATACTGTGAAGAAGCTATCAAGAAAAGCGCCTTTGAGCAGATGCAGAGGATATCAACGTGCAAAGGAGTATGTGGCCAGCAAACTTAGCCGCAGACGTCAGTAACTTCTTTAGATTTTTGTTTTCCTTGCCTGTGATGTTTATATATTTGTTCTTACCAGGTCCCTTGCATTTTTGTCTTGCCATATTGTAATCTTTGCAGTTCATGCTGCCATACTTGAGAAGGCCGAGGAGGATGACGAGTTCATTAATGTCATAGAGCTACCTGAGGCACGTGCAGGTGTTATCCGTGGTGGTTTCTATGGGCATTCGGATGGTGGTATCCGCTGCATCAGCTTTCAGTAAGGTAATGCCTCCAGAACTTTCACTCTGGACAGCATGTAAGCTACCTGTTTAGAGAATGCCTTAATATTCTAAGCACAAGATAGACTGATACTTGATAGGCACTGCAAGCAAGGCTACTAAATCTGATTAGAAATCTGAGATAATTTCATGGTTCTACCTGTAGCTCTACCATTTGTTCAGTTACTTCCTTCGGTTTTGTATATATGTTGTTAGGACAGCTTGATTAGTTCAAAATGAACTAGTGATAGCTTGATTAGTTCAAAAATGAACTAGTGATGATGTCCGAATGTCATATATAGAAAACTGGAGGTAGTACTATTCTTGAGCATGTTTTGCACACTCCTTTCATGGTCTGTACTCTTGATATGTCAGTATAGACAAGCTATCTTGCACCCATGTTGTGCACAGTAGTGTTTGTGGGTACAAAAAACTTATTACTTTGTTTGTCTAGGGTACATAGCAAAAGTGAAGTGTTTGAATCTTTTGTAAAACTATTTGTTGCTAATATAGGTAGTTTTGTTTAATATCCAGTTGTAGTGATTGTTTTAAAATGCACAGATCTATGCTCCTTCACAACTCAAATGGAACTTTTTATATAAGTTAGCACACATTTTATTAAGTTTGAAAACTTAAATATATGTTCAGGGCATTTGTTTTATCTTTATTGTTAGATGGTTTGGTCGTTTATTTATCTTTAGGCAACAGGTTCTCTTTTTCCTTGGTTTGTGGTTCTCCGTAATGCTGCCCTCACTAGTTGCTGAAGTCTGAATCAAATATATTCCCAGTTACTATGTTATATGCAGGCTTCCCACGAAATACTTTGCTTTCATATGTATGTGATTACCCCTGATTTTATGGTACTTTGCCACGTCGTTCCATGAGCTATCTAGTCATACTGTTATTCTTGACACCTATGTATGTGAATGCTTTTATCAGGCTCAGTTCAGCAATTTATTATTTATTGGATATGTATTTGCAGCTTTCTGGAGATACCTAGCTCTGGATCATCAGTGGATGCCCGTGGAAGACTTCTGCTTGTTTGTGGACTTTACCTTGTTTTAGTAGTTGTCTGTGACATGCATCTTAAATTCTGCTCTTGGTGAACAATGCAGCTTAAATTCTGCTCTTGTTGGTGAACATTTTGTTACCCTAGCTCATGAAGAATTGGTTGTCTTGGGAGTTCCCGTTTATGGCCTGATTTGCGTAGATGTGTTCCATTTGTTGCACCTTTCAGCTGAGGATAACTTGGTGCAGCGCTGAATGTGAAATGTATTCAAACTCAATTTTGCTGCTAGTTTTCCGATTCTGATGCAATTGTTTTGGATTCGTTTTCTGCACGATGAAAAAAAAAAATCTGAATGAATTTCACATGGCACGTTCAGTTGCATCACTATGTTTTTCCATATGGATAATTGATTTCAGAACAATCAACACACGTTTATCTTATTTGAGTAACACAGTCATGATCTTGCAATTCTACTGTCTGGTCGATGCATACGGGAATCTTCTCTAAAACACGAAATCCCGGTCCGCGGGCAGAGAATCTACCCCACGTCGCCTGTTAACCCGATAACCGATGGATCCAGCGACGAAGCAATAAGAACCGTCCGATGCGGGTCGGGTCGGTGCGGGCCTCTAGCCCGTTAAGCCACAACCCGGTCGCTCAACACTCTGCGAGATCTTCTCCCCATCCAGGCGCATCCTTATCTGTAGTATATATAAAATGTCTATTCTGAGGATATATACTTTATTATAAATTTTTAGCACATCCTTATCTGTAGTATATATAATGTCTATTCTGAGGATATATGCTTTATTATAAATTTTTATTGCCATTGATCATCACTCTGTTTGGATTTCTCAACAAGGAAGGAGATCAAGCTAAGCTCTGAGTGTTGTCAAAGATTTTCCTCTGTACACTTGCGCAACAGACAGGGCAGATTTGGATTTTGCTTTTTTCTTAGCACAATATACTTGCACATTGGCCATGATTTACCAGTTCTAAAATTACTGAAAATTGGCTTGTGCCATAATAATCTGAAATAGCTGTGGGCTCAATTTCGGAACAACTATTTGATTGTGATTGACCTAAAGCAATACCTATTATAGTTGCATCTGGGCATACTGCAAGTGCTTGCTTATATACAGACAGCGCAATGAATCCGACTACGTCAAATTGCCTACTGTAAGATACATAAATGTAATGGCATTTGGAAGTTTCATATTTACTCAAGTGCACTGTCAGCTACGAGATAGCCTCTCCCTTGTAACACTTCCACTGAAAATAGAAGGTTAGAAATAGAGAGATAAATTGGTGTTAATTTGACAGACACATGCTGTCCTAAAATCTTGATATAACTTATGGCATTCTTTGTAGGCATTGGTATTTAGAATTTTAAGAGAACTAAGGCATGCCACACCCATAATTACAGTTTTATGAGTACCCTCCTGCCTGCAAGGTGCTTTCATTAGAAGTTTTATATTTGCAGTGTCAATTATTTCAAAAAACCAACATAATAGTAATTATTTCAACGTTTACTTTGTATTAATGTCTGCAGAACTTTATTTTGGTTCAGACATATGCTCTAATATATTATTTTTGATGAGTGCTTTCATAATCTATCCCATGTTAGAAGCTCAAATTTATGATACTTCTCCCTCGGCTGAAAGAGGGTAATGGTAAGGAGAGAGGGCGTTCAACCACTTTTTTAGAGTTAATCAGTGAGAATAGCCAACAGAACTTGTGCGTCATCAACTCTGGTTAGTAAATCCTATCGAAGAACAAAACTTAAGAATTACTAGCACAGTTTTGAGTTGCATCTTAGCTCCATTTTATTACTTCCCTATGTCAATGAATTGGAGAACAATATTCCTAAGATGCTCCCATCGAAGGATGCAAACTTGTTTTGTTCATCCTCAGCAATATTTCACCTTGTTTAATGACAAAAAAAAATGATTTACTGCTTGGTGCAGCAGTAGGGGGACTGGTTCTTATCATGATATATACACCTCATTCTCTCCGCTGATCGTGGTGCTTCAGATGACTACAAAACTCAGGTTACACAAGGGCATGTCAAAATTTTCAGGCATGAAAATAAAGCGAATATCAGGATCTCCGGACGATGATTATTTACTTATGTACCTCTTCTCTTTTTAAGCGGTAATACTTTGTTTATCTATTATCAATAAAGTTCCATCCAAGGGTTGCCGTAGTTTCCTTCAAAATCAGTGAGGATAAGCATGGTGCTACCCGGTTTACAGGGCCTGAAATGCAACATCAAAATCTCCCAATTAATTATATGTATTCCTCATTGGTATATATTTACTTTGCTTATAAACCATTATATTATATACTAAAAATAAATGCTAATAACTCAACCTGCAATTCACGCTCATGGATGAAAACAATTATCTATAGGAACCAAGTTTTGTTGTAAATTGGTTCCTATATAATAGGAAGGTTGATTGACCAGGAGCTACAAAATATACTTGAACAACAGTAGAGCTCATGCGCAATCAATTGACCAAGAAAATGATCTTATCTTATGATTTACTTTGAGATGACCTTAGTTACAATTGCTCATAAATAGGTTACAAACTCCGGCATACGGAGTACATACATATCTCCGGCATTTACAGGACGATGCTATACTATTTGGAGATAAGATAGTGTCTTATCCTATGATTCACTCTACCAACACAGCAGACTGGTCTGCTACGGGGAGGGCGCAGCAAAGCTGCGCCTGTGTTTCTAGTATATTCGATTTCTTGGATCTTGAGTGGCGTGGCAGCGTGTCTGTTGTATGAATGGGAATATCAGAACAATCCACGGATTCCATTTCGAGATCCTTTGGTCATTTATTTCGAGATCCTCTGGTCATTTTACCTCAGAGGAACTCCAATGCTCACGAGCCATCGATCAACCATCCAACAATAGGCAGAACACTGAAACGGAAGTTCGATCAGTCCTTCTGCCTCGAGATGATCAAGGAGTACAAGCACAGGTAACAAGTCGTCAACAATTCTCACAGTGTTTCTTTGAAAGTGGGAAAAATTTTTCAACCCCTTTGACTAATAATTAATAAGGGTATTAAATAAAGTTAATTTACAAAACTACCTTCAAAACATTGAAATATTTTATGAGATCTGTTTAATGAGGTATTTGACCACATGATTAGAGGACGGTTACTGTAGCAAAATATGGATTAATTAGACTCATTAGATTTATTGCGCAAAGTTGCCCTCAAAAGTTTGCAGGGAATGAAAGAAATTCAAAGAGTACTCACTACTCTGTGACTCATTTAGAAAACGAGAAACGATCTGAAATTCAATTACAAAACTTGGTCAGTCTACCAAATACTTCATTCGGTCAATGGGTGTGTTTAGTTCCAAAAAGAGAAAGGAAAAGTTTAGTGAAAATGTCACATCGGACACTGTAGCGTACTGTAGCACTTTTCGTTTGTTTGTGGTAAATATTGTCCTATCATGACCTAACTAGACTCAAAAGATTCGTCTCGTCGTGTACATCAAAACCATGTAATTAGTTTTTTATTTACCCAGGTTTAGTGTTCCATCTACGAAGAGAGAGATTTGAATAGGTGAATAGTGAAGTTTGAAGAGAGAATTTTGAAAAGTTTGATGATTTGATGTGGAACTAAACACACCCAATACTTCATTCAGTTCCTAAATTGGTCAAATTCAATTATGAAAATTCAATTATGAAAATTGGTCAGTCTACCAAATACTTCATTCAGTCGATGCAGACATTCAATGCAGACATACACAGAGACACCACGGAGGCTTTACTTGTGTTTACCGATAGATTTTCCTCAAAAATCCGTGGCCCTGTTTAGTTCCACCAAACTTTCCAAAATTCTCTCTCCAAACTTCACTATTCACCTATCACATCAAATTATATCTCTCTCCACATGCATGGAACACTAAACGTAGGTAAATAAAAAACTAAATACATAGTTTTGATGTACACGACGTGACGAATCTTTTGAGCCTAGTTAGGTCATGGTAGGACAACGATTACCATAAACAAACAAAAAGTGCTACAGTACGCTACCGTGTCCGATGTGATATTTTCGTCAAATTTTACCCATCCTTTTTTGGAACTAAACACACCCTGTGAAGGAATAGCACCAGTTGTACAATTAACAATTCAACATGAGAGACAACGAGAACAGAAGTGAAGATGGCAGGGTTGCTGTTTCGTGTTTTCACTTAACGTGAAGTCAAGAGGACATATGCGGTACGTAGAAGAGTATGGTGATGAAGAAGATGACTATGACAATGAAGCAGCTGACTCAGAGTGTCAGACAATGAAAAATGGTTGTGTTTAATTCCCGCGAAAAGTATAGTAGAAAAGTCACATCGGATCAAATCGGACACTGTAGAACTGTAGCACTTTGTTTGTGGTAATTGTTGTCCTATCATGACCTAACTAAGCTCAAACGATTCGTCCCGTCGTGTACATTAAAACTATGTATTTATTTTTTTATTTATCTATATTTAATGCTCATGAGGAGAGAGATTTGATGTGATGTGATGGGACTTTCTGTATAGTGGAATTTTAGGTAGAATTTTGGGAACTAAACACAGCCAAGATTGCTATTGGAGTGGAGTCGAATCTGACAATATAGATGACAGTTGTGGTCTGTGCGTTTCTCTTATTACTTTTTTGTATCCCCCTGTTCCTTCATGTTCCTTCTATTTCTCCAAGTAAAGCTCTTCGCAAGGGCCAACTTGATCCTCTTACCCTGGGATCCCAGATGAGGGAAGCCTAGGAGAGCCGCCTACTCCAACTATAGTACATACTAGATCTGACTAACAGCCCATCCTACCTCCTCTACCTGTTTGAGAACCTATCTTTTGTCTTAGTAGAGTCTTTCAGTGGCATGTTTCAGTCCTCTTTCCACTCGGTTGGTGTCTCCTGTCCTCCGGTTCTTCTCTTGTCTTTCGTACATCTACAACATTCCATTCTACTTACTTTGGTGTAATGGAAATGAAACGAGCCTAAGAGCAGAGTAAGTAAGGACTTTGCCAGGTTTGAACTCCAAAGTAATTTACGCCCTGTATTTCCTTTGATTCTTATAGCCTTCGTGTCAAGGAGCGAAGCGAGCAGTCCAATTGCATCAATAGCAGCAGCTTTTATCTCCGCATTCACTAAACGAAATGCGGAACTCAAGTTGGTAATTCCCTCAGTGCTCTACTGTCTTGAACTATTTTCTTTAGATGACATGGAGGCTTTAGTGCCACGTTCAAGCTAAAAGCAGTGAAAGCAAGTCAAGCAGTGCCAGATGATGATAAAATAGCGGCGCATCCTTCTTTTGAAAGTGACCAAACGGGACTTTGAAGCATAGTATCAGATGCCTTATTTTTTTAGTTAGGATCTCCTTCTCACTCCAAAGTATGGTTGGTGTATACTCGGCCTTTCCCACTGTAGTTTGGAGCTCACCCTTTATTTACACCGACCCAATCTACAATCAAAACAAATGTAAAAGAAAAGGTGATAAGAAAGAAATCTAGCGAAAGCTAACTGTCAGCTATAAATAAATGCTTTTGCTTTCTATCCAGCAGCTGATGCTTTTTATGTAGTAAAGAAGGAAATTATTGGAGTTAGCACGGTACTGAGGTCTCTGGAGCGAGTGACGGATTATCTCTTTCGGAACATTAGAGGTTGTGGACAGCACTCATAGCTCCTCTATTTCTCAAGGATCTATGCTTCCTGTTTGCACTCTTTCTAGGCTGTCTTCCAGTGCGATAGAGAAGCTGGCAGTGAACGGATTCATCCTGCAAATGTGGCCATACTACTAGCTCTGGCTAGTCCTTGCTTCATGAGGTACATACTTCTTCCGGTCTGCTCTGTTGCCGAGCTTTCATTCTCGGACACCTACATTCCCAACAGGCTAGGGCAAATACATGATGTCGGAATGATTCCCACACCTGGATCGAATGCTCCGCCAAAGTCAACCTAAACAATTAATTGAAGGAAGTGTCGCCCGGCATCGATTTCACGTGTTGGTTGCCCAACCCGATAAGTAGTTTTTGAATGATTCGCGTTAGCCAGGAGTTAGAGATGTACTTTCTATTTCAATGAAGTAACCAACCAAAAGAGAGTGTTAGGTCTGGGCTAAAAAATCTTCCTATTCGTACTGGAAAACTGGAAAGAAAAGAACAAGCTGGTAACGAGTTCCGGTAGAAACTAGAGGCCCCTTCCCTTAGACTCGCAGATGTAGAGAGGTTGCCTCTCTTCTTGTCTTGAACTGCGTAACCAAAGCGAAAGAAGCTTGTTAAAGCTAATGATAAAGAAACAGATAAGTAGTTGTTGCAAGCTAGGGATGAAACCAATCAGACTAGCTACGCTGGCTAAAGAATAAAAGTATGAACCAACTGAAAACTTCCTTATAGTGGCAGCTGGCGAAGAGCTAGAGCAAGGAAAGGTTGTGTGCGCAATAGCTATAGCAATTGATCAAATCGAGTAGTTCTTTCGCTTGGAAGCTGAACAATGGATATAAAGATTCCTGTGTTATTAGAGCCTTTACCAATTACTAATTGTGCATTGGAAAAACAGTTACAATGGATTTCATTACAGGATTGCCCAAGATCAGATATATTGACCAGAGGGTTGGGCAAATGCCTAGAAGGGAAAGCCAGCATGGTAGGAAGTAGGTTCTAGCTTTCATCAACCCGGAACGATAGTGGAGGAGAGCCCGGATGCAGAGAAGGATGATGTACTAGAGATTAGGTTAGCTAACTAAAAGAGGGAACAGGTAGGAAAGCAAGAGGTAGGACGGCGTTAATCGAAGAGCTTACCGGTGTGTGTTCCATCAATGCCCTTCGGACTGGCCTGAGAGTTGGGTGATTAGCGAAAAGAAAAGCACTAGCCACGGACCAACGAGCAGTGTGAATCGAACAAAGCATTCAATGAATGATTGGGTTCTTGTCCAGCACCCGCCCCTTTTGCCAATCTAGTAAATTGGACCTCGGATCTGATAATGGGTAGTTGATACATACGGACTTAGAAGGGCGACCCTCACTTCCTTCAATCAAAGCAAGGGTTGTCTTTCCAGGAACTAGCAAACCAAACATAGGAGAAAGCTGGCTAGCAAAAACTAGGAAAGGGGGGCTGGCAGTAGCCGTTCCAGAAATGTAGAGCGACCAAACCCTGCACTAGGAAAACTATGGTTTGTCAAACAAGGAAGTAGGAAATCAAGCAGAGGGCATGAAAGCAACTCGACCGAAGGGGGAGGAAGTGTTGTAGCGAGCCAGAGAGCGCTAAAGGGTGCTAAGCATATCCAATTGCTGTCCAGGGACCTCACCTCTACTCTTCATCCCCTCCTGCCAGTGAAACAAGAAATAGAGACGCAGAAGATCGATGATCTATCGATCGAAAAGGAATATGCCCCAGTTAGCAAGGATAAACCCTGATTAGGAATATGCCTCACTCTGACTAGGGTTTTCCAAAGCCGTCAGTAGGAATGATATGGACAAGGAGATTCAGATAAGTTGGGTGTCGGGTGCAGGCTAGTTGTATGCTGGACCAGATTTGGTAGTCGTAGCTTCCAGAAAAGTGTTACATTTTCTTGATGGAGGTAGGCCTTCCCCACTCGTGATTGATTTGCTCATTCATCCGGGAAGGAGGTAGTCAAGGGTTAGGTAAGTTCTTGGCTTCTCCGGCTCACACTTGCCTGTGCTAGCAGCCGCTACCATTTTGCAATAAGG
The DNA here is from genome assembly GCA_900205405.1 of Echinochloa crus-galli. Lineage (NCBI taxonomy): Eukaryota > Viridiplantae > Streptophyta > Magnoliopsida > Poales > Poaceae > Echinochloa > Echinochloa crus-galli. The sequence goes on along the minus strand of OAMR01000183.1, from coordinate 135,173 downwards.
ATCTATGCTTCCTGTTTGCACTCTTTCTAGGCTGTCTTCCAGTGCGATAGAGAAGCTGGCAGTGAACGGATTCATCCTGCAAATGTGGCCATACTACTAGCTCTGGCTAGTCCTTGCTTCATGAGGTACATACTTCTTCCGGTCTGCTCTGTTGCCGAGCTTTCATTCTCGGACACCTACATTCCCAACAGGCTAGGGCAAATACATGATGTCGGAATGATTCCCACACCTAGATCTATCAGTAGTAGCACGCAACTCGGAAAGAAAAAACCTCTGATGCAATGCATCTTTTGCATAAAGATGTTACTAATGTAATGCTTAGAACTGATCTATTGCAAGGCACTGATATTCGATTCCTATCAGAACTACTCATGTGTGAAGTAGATAGATAAGTAGAGTAGCTTTAGCTTGCTTTCCGATCTTACCATAGGCACTTTGACGGCAAAAGAGGCGAAAAAGGCAATCCATAGAAGGATTTGGCGCCGCTCACTAAATTCTGTGGTTAATAAAATTTGTAAATCGGTGGTTCCTGTTTGGAGAAGAATCAACAGAATAGCTAATAGCATAAAAACGGATCCAAGTAAAGTATATAGGAAAAACTGATATGCTGCCTTGATCTTTCTTTGTCTCGAACCCCATACCCCTATAATGATGGTAGAGTCAGGGGTGGCCCCAAAGCGAAATTGACCGGTGGTGGTTGGTCGAAGCTCCAGTGGGTAGCCACTCCCTTCTCAGGGAACCGTACGTGAGACTTCCGCATCATACGGCTCCGTCCCGAGCTTCCGTCGTCGGCCCTTGTCATTAGACCACTATGCTTGTCTTTTCCGCCTTGACTCTCGAATCTTTTGCTTCTCGGGTGGTGGCGAACAATGCAGCTTGCGTTGCGGGAGATGCCCGCCCGTCGGGCCCGGCCTGCTTCCTGCCCGAAGAAGGCTAGCCGGACTAGTGGTAGGGGACCCGACCGTAAAAAACCCTACCTTTCGAACCCGCCCGTTCGTTATATCTATAGATAGAGAGAGATCCGTGAAAGTCATTGCCTTATGTTATGGTCGCCCCTCGACTGACGGCCTTTACGCAACTACGACTACTGTGATGTGAGCGGTTCTATTGGTTTGATCTTTCCGGCCTCCACTTGTACGAAGATGCATGCATAAAGGGACCCGCCCCTTTATTTATCTTTATTTTCTTTATTAGGACAGGACCCTACCCTATTCTCGAACCCTCTGCCGAGCTCTACCCTGCCCGCATTTATTTGGAAGGGGGCCAATGCCTCCACCTGCTGCCAACAGTCTTTCTTCGGAATTCTACTGAACGGGTCGATCCTCCCCTCCGTTTGTTTTAGCAACTTATCCTAAGGTCTCTTCGCCAAGAACTCTCCGGCAACGACAGAGGAACTAACCTGCCTGCTGTGGCGGGGCGGCTTTGTTTTTTACAATAAGACCTGGACGATTATCCCTACCCTCGGTAGCTTACGAGTTTACGTCCATCCCTGGTCGGGTACAGTTTCCTTTATTTTTATCCCTTGTAGCCGTTACCCGAATTCGCGCAAGTGTGTCCACACCCCCCCTGACTTGACGAGGAATCCATTCTCGCGAACAAACACACCCCCTACACACACCTAGGAGCACCCCCTTCCTGCATATCCATACAAGACCAGAGTAGGCGGGTCGAGGTCCTACGAGGTACCCACTACTCGGAGTACCCTCCCACCAAAAAAAGATGTGTGGTTCGGTGGTTCGACCAGAAATGCTATGCTTACGCACAAGACTACCCCTCTTCCCGAAAGCTTCGCGGGGACCTTTACTACTTTACGACGACGGGGGACCGCCCGTAGGGGGTTTACTGCACAAGGCCCCTGCAGAGGAAAAGCTTGATCCCAGCGAATAGAAGATGCTCAGCTCCGCACAACATAGGGATTGGCACGCTTTCGGAAAGAACATAGAATAGTAGAGGATCCAGCATGCAGGACACGGCGATCATTAGAAATTCTTCAATAAGACTGATACGATTGATTGGTCTGTGCGTTTCTCTTATTACTTTTTTGTATCCCCCTGTTCCTCGGATACAATTCGATCCTTCTACGGCCAATTCTCAATTTGTGGAAAGCCTTCGATGGCTTCCTTATGAAAACATCCATTTGTATATGGGTATAGACGGTCTTTCATTATTCTTCCTTCAGCAACCCTAGCCGCCTTCCTTAACAAGCCCTCGAGCATCCTTTGCGCCGCCTTCCTCATAGAAGCCGCTGGGTTGACCCCGAAGGCCGAATTCCATGGTAGAGAAGGCTTTAATAAGAATTTGGCCATGAGAGACCTTCTTAAGTATTGCAAAAGAAGGGGCCTGCTGATAGAGCTGGGCGGGGAGGCGATACTAGTTATCAGGTCAGAGAGAGGTCTGGCCCGTAAGCTGGCCCCCTTTAAAAGCCATTCCTTATTAATAAGGATTTGTTACGCGCGATATGCCGACGACTTACTACTGGGAATCGTGGGTGCCGTATTTATTCTCATTGAAATACAAAAACGTATCACCCACTTTCTACAATCCGGCCTGAACCTTTGGGTGGGCCCTGATGACGGAACTGTCATTTTGGGGAAGAAGAAAGCCGCCCTCTTTTGCGGCAGAGTGGGCAGCATCGCTTTCCCTCGCGTAGCTTCGATGCCATGAAAAAGCAGAAAAAAGACAAGAAAAAGGAAAAAACAGTATCTTTTGGATTCTTGCCATTAGGAAAACGAATTGTGGAGCTGTAGGCTTCAAAGTAAGGGGAGGACCGAGATTATATACCCAGCAGCAGCGCGAAAAACCAATTAATGGGATAAAATACTTGTTCGGTGTAACAGTGTGATTCTATAAGCTAAGCAGATGAGGCAACAAAGAACCTAACCGTCCTCTCTGATGGACTTCATCAGAAGATTCCGTTTTCAAATAAACTCATCTTGTAGTTGGAAATCACCTTTAGAATCATCAGCCTCTGTCCCTACACTGACTCACTTATCCGGGGTTGATTCTCACTACGGTCCTTTATTTCGAAACGAGGATAGGTCTCTCGCGGGACGAACTCTTTTCGCACAAAGTATGATTTGGAAGATGGAAAAGAAGGACAGATATATCTTGACTAGTACATCCGCCTTGCCATCCAAATCATTAATCTATTTCTTTTTTTAGTATTATGCGTGGATATCCCGACCTTGTTAAGGATACAAGTAGGGGTAGGTGTTGGGCATGCGGAGACTTAAGACCTTCGTAGGAATGGAAGTACATCTTGTACCTTCTATAATCCATTCAACCAGTTTGAAAGATGAGATTCGAAGTTCCTTTGGCAACTAAGCTAGAACTATCATTTTTCTAAAAAGAAGATTGATCTTTGTTCTCCCTTGTGAGGGTAGAGTCGCTAGTCAGAGGCAAGGAATAGAGGAAAGTAGGAGATCGATGTTCACTATGCAAAAAGAAAATTTCCATCATATTAAAATATCGGCACATGCATGGAGTACTAAATGTAGATAATATTTAAAACTAATTGCACAGTTTTGTTGTACTCTGCGAGACGAACATTTTGAGCCTAACTAATCAATTTTTAGATAATTTTTCACACATACAAACGAAATGTTATAATCTTACAATGATTATGAAGAGACCCCAAACCCCAAAATCCCCACCCTCTATTTTGCATCTACGCCGTGTTTAGTTCCAAAATTTCTCTCTAAACTTCACTATTCACCTATCACATCAAATCACATCAAATCTCTCTCCTCACGCATGGAGCACTAAATGCGGGTAAATAAAAAAACTAATTACATAGTTTTGATGTACACGACGAGATGAATCTTTTGAGCCTAGTTAGGTTATGGTAGGACAACGATTACCACAAACAAACAAAAAGTGCTATAGTACGCTACAGTGTCTGATGTTGACTTTTCGGCCATCTTTTCGCGGGAACTAAACACATCCTTAGTAGTATTTCCATTGAAAGAGTATGCTAGAGCTACTTACAATGACTAGTGGTGGATCTATTCTGCTGCATGGAGGTACTACGTGCTGAATTTCCCCGGAACGCAACCATGGGTGTGTTTAGTTCCACCAAACTTCCCATCACATCGACATCGCATCGAAACATTAAATATAGGAAATAACGCATGCATGGAGCATTAAATATAGGTAAATAAAAAAAATAATTGCATAGTTTTGATGTACACGACGAGACGAATCTTTTGAGCCTAGTTAGGTCATGGTAGGACAACGATTACCATAAACAAACGAAAAATGCTACAGTGCGCTACAGTGTCCGATGCGACTTTTCGACCACCTTTTTCAGGATTCTAAACACACCCTATGGCCCAAAGCTTCTGATGATGAATAGTTGTCATGAATTTATGGACGCTGAGGATGACGGCGGTGGATGGTTTGATTCTTTTTAGATAATGGAATAAATCCGGCTTCATCATCTCAAGAGAGAAGGATCAGTCCAACATTATTACAAGACTAAGTTTCAGTTTCACCACTGCAATGTTTTGTATGGCAAAAAAATCAAATACCAATACACGGACTAAAAGGCCATCCATTCGAGGAGAAGAAACATAAGGCGGCCATCTCCAGAGAACGACAAGCCGAAGTGATGGTATCATCTTTTTCACTTCGCTGCAATTTCGTCTTGAACTGGAGCCAATATGTTCGCCTGAATAGAGCATGCAGAAAAGTTTCAGGTTGGCATTTATCAAAACCAATATCTATCCTTGTTGTCCAAATCACCCAACATAACGCTGCGGGCCCCATCAGTAAGTAAACATTTGGTTGTTGTCCCCCTGTTTCCCCCAACTACGTTAGTAATGCATGTTGATGGATCAATACCAAATACTATGTGAAGAGATCACCAGAGAAATTTTGCACAGTAACAATCGAAAAGAGATGTTAAATGGTTTCCACAGAACTGCACATACTACAGTATTTGTTTGATGGTTTGATGGACTCCTTGAAGAACATATATGCCAGGCCAATGACCTTCTGAAGTGGCCAGATGATGTGCTAGCTTCTACGTGCACTGGGAAGTAACTTATATGCCAAGAATTAAGATCACTCTGCATCCAAGAATTGTGGCATCTCAATACCAATTGAGTCAATTGTTTCTACTATTCAGATTTCAGAATATGATCACCAATTCACCAGCGAGAATGTGAATCAGCCTGATTTAAAAAGTAATACAATCTCCGTACTGTTTGCTTTTTGGTGCAGTCTTCCTTGGCAGATGTTCTTTCTTAGTCTTGATTAGTGGTCTTTCGAGATGCCTAGCTACTTGATAGGGTGTGCTTAGCTGTGTTTTAGTGGTTGTTTGGTGCATGTGGGTTGTAAGGTTTTCGGGCCCCCCTTTCCCTTCAAAACTGGGCTGATTTTCTTTTTTCTAATAAAACCTCGGCAAAACTTTTGCCGTCCTTTCAAAAAAAAAAGAGAACTCTTCACCGCTGGCTATGCTGATTGTCAATGAATAAGCTGAAGGAGCATGAGACTTTACCAAGCAGCTGCCTCGCATAAGACAGGCTGTTTTCATTTGGGACGAATGCCAGTTACCAGCTTTGATAAGCAAAGGATGTTTACTTCGTTTTTCCTTTGTTGAAACTCAATAACTGACAGATGCTGTCTGATATTGCAGATAGAGAATGCTGGTTTAGGCTGTGTTTAGTTCTAAAATTTCTCTCTTCAAACTTCACTATTCACCTGTCACATCAAATCTCTCTCCTCATGCATGGAGCACTAAACGTGGATAAATAAAAAAACTAATTACATAGTTTTGATATACACGACGAGACGAATCTTTTGAACCTAGTTAGGTCATGGTAGGACAGCGATTACCACAAACAAATAAAAAGTGCTATGCAGCGTCCAATGTGACTTTTCGACCACCTTTTCGCGGGAACTAAACACATCCTTAGAAGAAATGTTCAGGAGCTTCGCAGTGTTTAGTATAGGTTGTGCCCAGAGATAAGCAAGTTTCCTGTTGCCAATTTTTATGTAGCAAGATATCTGATGGTCCAAATGTCATGTAATCATCATATCAACAGAGAGAAGTAATGCAGCGGACAAATGTGGCTTTCACAAGGGAGAAGTATGTTAAATTTGACTTGTATTTTTGTCCTCCCTTTGGCAGCCATTGTTTGTGGATTGTTGGGAATAGGACCACTTTGCACAACAGTAGGTCTGTTTGGCAGAAGATGCAGAGGGTGCCATTTGAACAGCAGTGACAGCAAGTATCCGTCTTTTTTTTTTCTCCCGAAATGATGCAAATATCTGTCAAACGCAGTAAATGCCACCACTGAGGTTGATGATTATGAGAATTTAGCGACAATTGACTCCCTTCGTATAAATTAATAAGGTCTTCTCCAATGGTTTACTTTTAACTAGCTCATAGATTATTTTTTCTATTTTAATAGAAGAGAGATGAGCTATCTCTTGATCAAGAGATAATCTTATACATACACTTCGAGATTATACTAAAATGATGTGTGGGGTCATATATATTATGAGCTATGTTCTAAGAACCATATCATTGAAAGAGTTATCTCTTAGAACACTTAAAACTAGGTACTAGCTTATACCATTGGAAAATGCCTAATTGTTAAGACTACAGGATCACTAGCCACAGATCTAGACGGGAAATCAACTTGTACATTCATGCCGTACCTTTCACCTTGCTTGTTTGCGTTGGCGTGTCGTGGTCAGCGGCGGTGACGATGCTGGCGGCGTGATGGAGCATCACATCGCTGGCAGCGCTCCCTCGATTGGGTAGGGTGGTGTGGAGTAAATTAACATATCCAAATTATTGAAATAATGCAGGTAAACTAGATTAATATTTTCAAATACTAGGTTCAACATTTTCTTAAATTTAATTCAACAATTCAGATAAACTAGATCAATATTTGTGTGGAAATGTTGAAGCACTACTAAGATGTTGAGATAGTTATTCAAAAGGTTGAAATAGCATATTAGAAATGTTGATTAAAACCTATATACATACAAAATAAAAATATACTTATATTGGATCTTTTTTTGTTGCATTAATTCCAAATAATACGGTTGTTCAAACGGATTTGAAAAAGGATTAACAGTTTAAGAGAAAGTCACATTTGAAGGTTGAAACTCAAATTAGATATTCCCGTCCGTGGCTGACGTCGGACGCTCACCCGCCCGCTGGGAACCCGCTTCGGATCCGACGAAACATGCGATCCCGACCGTTGTACGGATCTCAAACAGTGGAAGCTACCTTAATAAAAAATAACTTCGGGAAGCCCTGTAGGTTTCCCGCTAAAACGCTGCCCTCCACCTCCTCTTTTATAAACACTGCGCGACGAGGCCCACCAGCCTTACTTGGACAGAACGTGCCTCCGATCAGAGCGCGGATCAAGAACTCAATGGACCGTTGGGTCCATCGATGAAGATCAATCCAAACACTAATGTGCTATTCTTATCTTTGTGTGATGTTATCCCTCCTTCCAGGACCGAGATACTGGTCATGAAAGGTTTATGTGCTGCCAAGCGTCAGGTAAAATGCGGATGATATATTGGGATGCACTCTCGGTTTGTCGAACCATACATATGTACGAGCTCAATGGATGCAGACATGTTGCGCAAACACATTATTCTTTTACTGGCTTTGCCAATCTTGGCAACATTCAACTGTTTTGATTATCCAATTAAGCTTGTTAGCAGAAAAAACCTACTTGGTTCGCCATTATTGCCATGCCATGCTGCTGGTTTCTGTTAAGAATTTTTTGAATGCAACAAGGTCATTATGTCCGTGTTATCTATATTGGAGTTATGGTTACTAGACTATTGATTGATGAAATCAAACTTGTAGCATATCTCATATTCGCATGGACCTGCCATATACAACTACAAAAACATCGTTAACATTTTTGTTTTGCTTTGTTGGCAGAAGACGGCCCACGCTCATGAGAGAAGCCAGGAGTTCCGAGGTGGTTGCTTTGCACATTGCACTATTACTTGGCGTAGGCATGCTCTAACTCGGACGGAAGGATCGGTTTATACGCTTTTCTCAACGTGCGACGTCCAATTGTCCAAATGCAATTTAAATATCAACAGAACAAGAACATTCATGAAAGTTCTTCGTGGATATCATCCGGTCAACGTTCGTGCACTGTAACACGAGCTTTTGGCAATGATATGATGGCATCGATCAGTTCATTCTATTTAGGCGGTTGTGTTTAGTTCCTAAACTTTCTCTCTCCAAACTTCGCTATTCATCTATTATATTAAATCTCTCTTCATGCATGGAGTACTAAACGTGGGTAAATAAAAAAATAGTTGCATGGTTTTGATGTACACGACGAGACGAATCTTTTGAGCCTAGTTAGGTCATGGTAGGACAATGTTTACCACAAACAAACAAAAAGTGCTACAGTGTCCGACGTGACATTTTCACTTCACTTTTTCTCTTTTCACATGAACTAAACACCGCCAAAATTCCTTTCTTTAAACCAGCCGTGGAAGCACCGCATCGATCGCAGCGCCAGTCACTCGAACACGAGAGGTAGCCTACCGTCTACATACAGTACACCGTACAGTACTTGTTACTGCCATGGGGTGGATTTTTTTTTTTTTTTGAGTCACCATGGGGTGGAATTGGGAACTGGGAAACCGCGGCGCGGCGCACGCAGGAAACGATCGTTTCGTTTC
>OAMR01000183.1:110488-122214 GCA_900205405.1 Echinochloa crus-galli | reverse complement strand
AGATTCGCCGCGCACGCAGCCGCCGCGAGCGAGCTCTGCCTCGCGCGTGTGCGCCGCGGGCGAGCTTCGCAGCGGCGAGCTCCGCCGCGCGGCTGCAGGCGAGCGCGCGCCGATGGCTGGGGGCAGCAAACGAGGCGGGTAGGAGGACGGGGAGTACCGCGGGGTCACGAGGAGTGCGTAGGTGTGCTTGGTTTGGGTCGACGGAGCTCGGGGTGGCCGGCCCACGGTGCAGCGGCGGACGGCGGCACGGAGAGCAGCGCGGGGCAGCTCCGGTGGTCGGGGGTGGTCTTGGGCTGGTCGTGGAGATGCGCGTGGTCGAGGGGAAGCCGAGGGTGGTGTTGGATTGGGTCAGGATGGCTCGTGGGCAGCTGCCCATGGTGGAGCCCGTGGCGGCGGCGGAAATGGTGGGCGGCGGAGCGGGAGTTAGCGAGGAGGCGCCGGGGCAGGCTTGGAGTCGGAGGTGCACTGTGGAGCTGGTGGCGCGGGATTGGAGGGCCGGGGTGGGGGGCCGGCGACTTGAGCTGGCCGAGCTGGAGGAGTATGCGCGGCTCGGGCAAGGGCTCGCCGTCGGCCACGGCGGAGGGGGCTAACGAGAGGAAAGTGATGGAGGGGAGGGAGAGAGGCGGAGAGGCGGCGGCGGAGGTGGAGGAGGCGCGGCGAGCTCGGCGCCCAGCACCCCGCACACGTCGCCTCCTCCGCTTCGCCGCGAAGGAGGTCCCCGCCGCCATCGCCCGCCGCGACGCAGGGAGACGGGGCGTGCTGTCCGCCGAGGAGACCGACGGGATGGAGAAGATGGAAGAGATAAGTGGGGCCTACATGTCTGTGAGGGGGAGATGAAATAAGTAGCAAGGGTATTCTAGACCATACGAAAATACAAGGTTTTTGGGTGGGTCCAAGGGAATCAAAGACGGATCCAGAAGAATCAAAGACGTATATAATGGCATATTTCAAAAAGAGTGAGAATTGTAATGGCGCTCCTCAGAATAGGTGAATTGTAATGGCATATGTCCAAACCATGAAAATTGCAATGGTATGGATCAAAATAACCCTTGAAACTAAACACACCCTGATTGTCTTCAAATGGACTGAGCCAAATGTTTTTTTATCAAAAGAAAATAAACTTTTCCTTAATTCCCGCAATAAACATATACTCACTTTGACTCGAAACCCGATCTCGCAACATTTCGTACACATACACAGATGGATTAATTTGATCTCTGTTATACTCACCAGTGCATGATGCATGATGACAGAGGGTCAGAGGCCCTGAACATCAGCAACACAGCTACTACTTGAGCCACAGCCAGCCTCATCCACTTGCGTTTTGCTGATCATGGTCATTTTGTATAGCCTCGCACAGTATGACCTCTTGCCTCCTCTGCCCTAGATTGCTACGGGGAAAAGCCTTCCCCAAACAAGCAGCAACCATTTTGTCGAACGCCTTGCAAGCATCATCAAGCATATCCAATAAAGAGGGAGTTCGTCGTGATGAGGGCGTCATCTCCAGAAGGCCAGTGCGGAGGAAGCAGTGGTGAAGAGCACGCTCCTCCTTGCTCACCATAACCCTTCATTTCCTCCATTTCTACAGCGCCATGCTTGCTCACCATGCCCATGGCGTTGTATTTAGGCGTATGCGGGAGCCGTCAAGCTAACAGAGTCGCTGGGTCTCATGAAATCTGCGCTGCGGGGTGTGCTTTGCATTTGGGGCTTGTGACGACCGGCGTGGGGAGCAGCGCGCGGGGCAAGCCAACACATCGGCTTCGGACCCAAAAGAGCTCGGCGCACCCCTTGTTTCCAGGGACTTCCTGATTTTTCAGTAACCGAACAGCTAGAGTCTACAACATCTCTTCATCTTCACCGATAAATCACTATCGCGCGGCTCAGAATTCAGGTGTGATATCTGATGACGTGGCGAAATAATTTTCAAGTACCGCGACGCGGTTTCAGTCAACCAAGATACCAGTAACTTACTTGTCCTTTGGTATTGGGGCATTGGCCGTGTTTCAGAAACAACCACAAAAATTTTTTCCAAGAGAATCTTTCATGCATGGAGTATCAAATGAAGTCTATTTGCAAAACCTTTTTAAGGATGAGTACAACTTTGCGCGAGAATCTAATGAACCTAATTAACCCATGATTTACTACAGTAACTATTCTCTAATCCTGTGGTCGAAGACCTCATTAGATATATCTCGCAAATTAATCTAAGGTTGTGAAGTTAATTTTATAAACTGACTTTATTTAATACCCTTAATTAGTGGTCAAACGTGTGGAAAATTTTTGTACCCTTAATTAGTTGTCCAAGCAAATAACTTTACAAGTAACAATCGCATCATATCAATCATGTGAACTAGCAAAGGGGACACAATCACGATTTGTGCTTTTATTCCTCTTTATAATCAGAAGGTACCAATAAAAAAATATCTATACAAATAGAACAAGATGCAGGGCTCAATTAACTAAAGACCACATTAATGTATGATCAAGGGCCAAATACAATACCGACAGGCGAGTATCTCTGATCTGAAATTAGTATCCTTAAAAAAATACTCGGGTTCCACCAAAATCCGCCCCAACGGAAAAAAGACCCCAGCCCCCGCGTCGTCTCCCAGGAGGGGGGCGACTCGGGCGGCCCTCCATTACCGCCGCCCACCAACCCCTCCCCATCCTCCGCTCGCCCTCGCCGTCGCCGGAGTGGTGCCCCGGAAGCCCGTGGGCCCGCGAGGAAGGTGACGGCGGGGCTTTCTCCTCTTCGGCCGGCGTCAACTCCCGGCGGGCGGCGCACGTCGGGGCGGTGGAGGCGGCGGTCCAGCCGGCCGGCGGCGGCGGATCTGGCCCCCTAGCCGCTGGATCTGGTCTTCCCGCGGCCGGATCCGGTCGCGGCGGTGGCGGTCCGGGCGTGAGGCGGCTGGAGGGCGCCGCACGACCTAGGGGCGAGGCGCTGGGCGCGAGGCTGTGGCGGCATGCGTGCGGCCGGCGAGGCGAGCTGCTGGGCGGCCGGCATGGCGCGGTGGGTGCGGCGGCCGGCGAGGCGAGCGGCCGGCGTGGCGCGTGGCCAGCGGAGGCGCGTGACCGGCGAGGCGGAGGCGTGCGGCAGCAACGGCCGGCCAGGTGCGTGCGGCGGCGGCCCGATGGTGAGGAGGCCCTTGGCGCGCGGCCGCGGGAGGAGGATGCGGTGACCGGCTGGTGGGCCGCGCGTCGGGCGGGGACGGCGCGGGCCGACAGAGGCGCGTGCGATGGTAGCGGCCGGCGTTCGGCGCCGGCGTGAAGATGGCGGAGTGGTGACAGAACTTGGCGGCGGCTGGTATGGTGCTGCGACGGTGGAGTTCTCCGGCGGGAACGGCCGCAGCAGTGGTTTCGGCTTGCTACGACGAACGTGTGCAGCAGCGCTCGATACTCCGGGCGAAAGCCCTTGCCAGATTCATTCTGGAGAAATGGCGGCGACGCTTTCGGGCGTCGCTCTCCCTGTTGAGGGCGTCATTCAGGAGCTAGAACCCTGCTACATGAGTCTCCGGGTGAAAACCGGGTCCAACTCCTAGACAAGCGACGGCGGCGCCTGCGGGCGTCGTGACCTCCTTGGAGGCGTCGCCTCTAGAGACACTTCCGTTCGGCGGTGCGACAGGCCCACTGCTTGCGACTGCTCCGGCCGTGGGGACAAATCCGTCGGAGGGAATGCGAACAGGGGGTTGTCTACCTCACGCCAAGACACAGGCTCTCCGGCTGGTGGCTGACGGTCTTCACTCGGGTGTTGTTTGGCTGCGTGCAGCGTTTCGCGGCGTCTGGAGTTGCTTGGCAACCTCCAGTGCGGTGCGGGGCATCGTTGCATAACGGCGCTCACGGCAACGACAACCGGTGAAGACTTGGCTTGCAGCGGATCGCGGCGGGGTGTTCAGCATGGCTGAGCCCTTCTGGTGCGGTACAACGTCGAAAGACGGCGCGAGCGACATCTTCGGTCTTCTGATCTGATGGCGGTATCTTGCTCAGGGGGAAGCAACGTGATGATTCGAACCTCGACGGTGGTCCGGAGGCCTGAGACAGTTCCCGGGGGACGGGGCATCTCTTCTTACTACCTTGACGGCAATTCTTGAAACGAGTCCAGAGCGTGGAGCCGTGTGGCGGGGTTGAGGCCTCGCGCACGAGGAGGCATGCTGAGTGGCGGGTTGGAGGTCCCGCGCACGCGAGAGACGGCGGATGTGGCGAGGCCCCGCGCGTTGAGTGGCTTCGGACTTGGTGATGTTCACGCCATCGGTGGTTGGTTTGAGCTGCAGCGGCACGGCGGCGGCGGGTCCTGCATGGCGGTGGTCCTCTAGGTGTGGTGTTGTCTGTCCTTCGGCTCCTTTATCGGCGCTGGACCGCTTTAGAGGTGTCGATACCCGCAGGTGTGCGGTTGTAGGTGGGAGCTGCGGTTGTGCTTTGTCCCCTTTGTCATCTTTGAGAGCAGTGTGTTGCCGTGTTGAGGTCCCAATCCAACCGGCCATGAGTGAGCGGTACCCCGTGTTGATGACCCAATCCAACCGGGCGAGTTGTAATTGGTTGTTTTCTCTTTTTTTTTGTTTCCTGCCTATGGCCTTCCAGGGCCGTAGTCTTGTATTTTCTGCTATATCAATAGAAACACACTCATCGAGTGTCGTTCGTTCAAAAAAAAAATAGTATCCTTATTATATGGTCTCTCTGCTCTTCCGTTCCTGGGTATGCCATCGAAGGACAAACCCGACAACTTCCACAGAGGGGACTTTTACTTAGAAATACAACTTTCAAATTCACTGCTGCTTGCCTTCTTTCATAACTTGTCTTATATATCTTGTGTACTTTTCTTCCACTTCAAAACCTTCTATGGTAAGCTTGCTCAGATTATAGTGCTTGAAATCATCGTGTGATTCCCATTTTAAGTGATCACTTTCATTCCTTTTTAAAAACTTCTGGCTGCATCTGAGCATGATGTCTGATCATACCCTTTCCTGAGAGACAAACATGGCCCCACACCTGCAAAAGAGACCACGTTTATATTAGTTCCATGATGTTTTACTGATTGTTCAAATAATATTTTTTATATATACTATAATCCCTTTTACCCAAAAACTTACCCATAATACCCTCTCTATTTGGATATAGATGCTAAACAATTAGAAATCCCTTTTACCAAAAAACTTACCCATACCCTCTCTATTTGGACACACATGTAAGTACTAACTAGAAACTCAGCCTCAGCTTTGCCGCGGCCTCGTTCGATTGGATCATCTGTTGTGTCTAGCATTATTGTCCTTCAGGATTTTCCAAATTTAATCCTAGCTATGTTAATCTCTTAATTTAGGAACAAATTTCAACAAGCTTTGACGTCGGAAGCAAGTAATCACATATTCACATGAATCATTCAAAGGTGGATTATACACACAGATTTAGTGAACGTACAAAGCTCTTGAAATGCCTTGATATTATACAAAGAATTAGAATCCGAGCTTGGAGGTATATAAGTTTTGAATCATTAATGAACTTAATTATGGGTTTTGTATTTTAAAATGATGGCATGGAGGCATCAATTACATCAACTCATTCATCCATTCAATTTTTGCTTGCACAAAGACCTCATCATCCGTATGGAGTACATTTGATATTTGTTTTAATTGATCGAACTAGTACAGGGGATTCAGCCGCATTCCCTCCTTGCTCTATGCAGCTACGACATCTCTTCCTGATGAGCGCGGCACGTAGCGCTCCCACGGGCATTTTTTTTAAGATAAAGAATAAAATCCGTTCTCTATGTCTAACATATAGACATATATAGCCAAAGGTTATAAAGAGTTCTAAAAAGTGCATCTAGGCTCTTCCTAGTGGGTTTTGGTTGAATGATGACAAATGTAACCAAAGAGCTAATGGTTTATTTGAGCTCATGGACAGGTCATAATGTAATAAAATTCATGATTGGATTCTAATGAAACATCCCTATGGATCATGATGGACGACATGGAGAATGAACGATTTAAATTATTTTCCATTTTGAATTTGAGTTAGCGATGCCGTACTATCAAGGGGGATACGTGTCGATCAAGTCATGGATGTTTTAATGCTCAAAGAAACCCAACCAAGTACCTATGAGAGACACAAGTGCACTCACGGTTGGCACTTCTTACGATCCAATATCAGAATTGAGAATCCTGGTACTGGGGTAAGGAGTGTTTCAGTGGTTTTCCTTATGGCTTAGTAAAATATAGAAATATTCTGCAAGCGCACAGAATCACCGCTGTAGCACTTCACCTGGGAGTATCCCAAGGTATCGTAATTTATATTTCCATAGGGATGCTTTGGCAAGACTACTAGTGAACAAATATTCGAGACTATCAGAGAAGGGTACACAACTAAACAAGACAGGGGGTAACAGTATTGGATAGGAGTGGATATACCGGACACACAGCTCAAGGGGGACTCGGATAGATGAGAGAAGGTATATTTAGTTGGGAGGACAACGAGAAGAGATAAAAGATTCCTGGGGACTCTATCTACCTAAGCCAAGTGGTTAGAGATACAGCGGCTAATGACTGGACCTAAAGTCAGTGAACAACTGTACAGGTAACCCTTTGGTCATAATGTCCGCAAACTGATGAGACGATGGGACATGGAGCACCCGGACCTGTCCCAAAGCAACCTTCTCACGGACAAAGTGAATGTCTTTCTCAATGTGCTTCAAAGACCGAGAGGGCTGTCACCACCTCCCGGCTACCACCTCCGTTGCGACGGGCAGAAACTAAGGTTACTGACAAGTCTAGGAACCACTCATATACAGATCAATAACTACTTACTTCGCTAGCAGAAGCAAGCAACTCTAACTCACACCCCAATGACAAGTCACCGCTAGTGTGAGCAGAGACGAAGAACCAATTAAGACTGAGACTTAAGCAAGAACTAAAAGCACTGAGAACTAGAACCGACTATAGTCTAAACACGATATAGAAGCAACTAGATTAAAGTAGAAGCTACTATATAATGCACAAGTAGAATAAAGTAAATACTATATTGATAACTCGAATGTCATACAAAAGATAAAGTAAAAGATACAAGAGCTAATACCGGAGCTTCTGAAGACGACTCCGGAACCTCCGAGGCACAGCTCGACTCGACTCTAACTCCCAACTAAACTATCCTAACTCTACTAGAAAGAAATGAAATGGAAGAGCTCCTTGGCTTGAGTGGTGTGTGTTTACAAGTGAAAGTGACACTGTTTATATAGGCGTCCTATGGCGGTTTGGAGGAGTAACGGCCAAGGGAACCAGGGGGTACCCCCTGACCGTTCGGGCGAAGGGACCGGGTTCGGCCGAACAGGTCGGTTAGACCGAACCCTGGGATCCACCGCCTCGGCTCCTAGATGGCCTAGATGGCTTCTGGGAGTCGGTTGGCTGCTGGGGGCGGTTCGGGCGAACCCCCCAGTTCGGCCGAACTGGGCTGGGAGCCGAGGCCCGCCCCCCAGCACCGCCTCTGCCCTGTGGTGCTCCTAGGTTGGCCTCTGATGCGTGGACTTGTGATGTATGGGCCCAGGATGACTTGGCGTGGGTCCAGGTTGAGTTGGCGGTCGTCCACTTGTCATTTGCTGATGTTGCTTGGTACTCGTTGACGTGGACGACTCCCGGTGGCGTGTACGGCTAAGGAGGGTAACCGGCCGAACGGCGACTCCTGTTGACACTCATGCCAAGCTCTCTGCTACGGATGGCCCCCGGTGGCGGATGCCACTCAGTACCGCAGTCTTGCTGGTGCTCTACAGTACCTGACGCTGACCCGCACGGACCTCGCCTATGCGGTTCAGCAGGTCTGCCTCTTCATGCATGACCCGCGCGAGCCTCATCTTGCCATGCTCAAGCGTGTCTTGCGGTATGTCAAGGGCACCCTGTCCACCGGGCTTCACATCGGTACCGGTAGTATCACCAGCTTGACCGCCTACTCCGATGCTGACTGGGCTGGCTGTCCCGACTCTCGGCGCTCCACTTCAGGCTACTGTGTTTTCCTCGGCGACAACCTAGTCTCTTGGTCATCGAAACGCCAGACTACGGTCTCTCGTTCGAGTGCGGAGGCTGAGTACCGTGCTGTTGCGCACGCCGTGGCCGAGACTTGTTGGCTTCGTCAGTTGCTTCAGGAGCTCCATGCACCCATCTCTTCAGCGACGATCGTCTACTGCGACAATGTCAGTGCCGTCTACATGACCGCCAACCCAGTACATCATCGTCGAAGCACATTGAGAAAGACATTCACTTTGTCCGTGAGAAGGTTGCTTTGGGACAGGTCCGGGTGCTCCATGTCCCATCGTCTCATCAGTTTGCGGACATTATGACCAAAGGGTTACCTGTACAGTTGTTCACTGACTTTAGGTCTAGTCTTTGTGTTCGTGACACTCCCGCTTAGACTGAGGGAGGGTGTTAGGATGTAATAGTCAGCCCATATTGGGCGTGTGGCCCATTGGGCCTTGTACACTGTAACCCTAGCCTATTAGGCTATATAATGAAGGTCACCCCCCTGATTGGGCGTGTGGTGTTTCTCTACACTTAGGTTTATTTCTAATAAAGTTCCACGAGTTTTGGTGAGTGTCATGTTTTCAGGTACAATATCACGAAACACGTGCTATAGGGGTCAGAAATGACAGAAACGGCCGAACGACATGTTCGGCCAGTTATCCCCCTTAGCCGTACAATACAGGCCAGCGGGAGCCGTCCACGTCACCGCCAACTGAACGGACACATCAAATGACAAGTGGACGACCGCCAACTCAACCTGGACCCACGCCAAGTCATCCTGGGCCCATACATCACAAGTCCACGCATCAGAGGCCAACCTAGGAGCACCACAGGGCAGAGGCGGTGCTGGGGCACAGAGGGCGCCGGAGGCACCACCGCATGCGGTGCTGGGGCCGGCGGCGACGGCGGAGTCGGGGCCGGAGTGGGGCGGCGGCTGTAGTGGATGTCGTACCGCTGCCCCACAGCGACGGAGTCGGGAACGCCGGCGCCCGGGGGAGGTGCTGCAGCCGACGCGGAGGGGACCGGCCGGGACACTTGTGGCAGCCGGTAGGCGCCACTGTGCCACAAGATGGCAGGGTCCAGCTCGGCAGGGTCGATGTCGTCCTCCGAGGGCCGCGAGTACTCAACGCCCATGGTGGACGGAGCAGCCGCGAGTAGAATGTCCTGTAACAAAAAGTCAAAGGAACCCGGTCGAGGCTTGGAAGCCGCAAACGGAAAGTTAGTCTCATCGAAAACAACGTGTCGTGAGATGATGATCTTGCGAGTGGAGAGGTCAAGACACCGGTAACCCTTCTGGGAAGGAGGGTAACCGAGGAAGACACACGCTGTGGAGCGAGGAGACAATTTGTGGGGAGTCGTGGCACTAAGGTTTGGATAGCACAGGCAACCAAAAACCCGCAGGATGGAGTAGTCTGGCATCTTGCGATGAAGAAGATGATAGGGAATACCATTATGTATGGACGAGGAGGGCCGCCGGTTGACTAGGAACACGGCTGTGGAGAGAGCTTTGACCCAATAGGATGAGGGCATGGCAGCGTGGATCAGAAGCGTGCGAACGACATTGTTCAGTGTGTGAAGCATCCGCTCAGCTTTGCCGTTCTGGGCGGATGTGTAGGGGCACGAGGTGCGAAGTAACGTGCCGCGGCCAGCCAGGAAGGAGGCGGTGGCATTGTTGATGAACTCGGTGCCATTATCAGCCTGAAAACAGCGTACAGGGACACTAAACTGTGTATGAGCGTAAGCAACAAACTGAACAATGTGGTTATGAACTTTGGAATTATGGCGGAGGGGAAACGTCCAACAATAATGTGTATAATCATCAACCAGCACAAGATAATATTTATAACCAGAAATACTCGAAACTGGAGAGGTCCAGACATCACAGTGAACGATTTCAAAAGGTGCAGATGTACTAGAAACCGAACTAGCAGGCAGTCTAGCGTGTTTGCCTAGCTGACAAGCATGGCAAAGTTGGCGCGCTGCTTTATTACACTGGATAGGTGATAGTTTGTGGAGAGTGGTGACGACAGCAGGTGCAGGATGACCAAGACGTGAGTGCCACAGCTCCGGGGAGACGACGGCAACATAGCAGCGAGGTGGTGGACGATGTGGAATGGTGTAGAGATCCCCGCGTAGAGGTCCCCGCTACTATTGCACCGAAGAAGGACCGTCTTGGTCTGGAGATCCTTAACAGAAAAACCAGAGGCGTCAAACTCAATAGAACAATTATTATCGCGAGTAAGCTGTCTAACAGATAACAGATTACTAGTGAGTTGTGGAGCAATAAGGACATTGTTCAGGTGAAAAGGACGATCAGCTATTTGAATAAAGGAAGTGCCACGACCATGAACAGGAATGGAATGACCATTGCCGACCGTAATGGAAGACGATGGCGACGGGAGACGGGAAAGTAAAATACCGTCGTTGGAGGACATGTGGGAAGTGGCGCCACAGTCCATGACCCAGGGAGCAGACCCCTGGATCGCCATCTGGTTGAGAGCAGCGATCAGGCCGGTCGCGCCCCAACCGTCGGGAGGCCCGTACACCGGAGGACCGCCGGCTGGGGCGGCGCGAAGGCTGTGTGTGCCTGTGGAGGCGGCACAGCCGGTGCTGACCACTGCTGCTGCTGTGGAGGCCATGGACCGGCCCAGGGGTTGTAGCAAACCCAAGGACCGGCCGGCTGAGAGGCCTGACGACCGCCGAAGACAGCGCCCTGCTGCTTGTGCCCGCCGCCGAAGTTGCCACCGCCACCGCCCTGCTGCTGGTTGCCGCCGCGCCCACCCTTGCCCTTGCCTCCTTTGCCTTTGCCACCGCCGCCACGGCTGCTGGATGCAGTAGCGGTGGAGAGGCAAGAAGGCGATGTACATGCAGGCGCGGAGGAGGTGTGAAGAGCAGATGCAGACGCCTCCTTGCTCGCGGGGCCGAGGCTGAGTTCCTTGACGCGGAGCATGTTGGTGGCGGCCTTGAAGGTGGGGAACGGGGACGTGTTGCCGATGATGTCTGCAGTGGTGCGGTAACGGGCGTCGAGACCGCGCGGGAGGTTGAGGACGAGCTGCGCCGGAGAAACGGTGTGGCCGACCTCCCGAAGGGCATCGGCGATGCGCTTCTGCTGCTGGGCGTAGGCGTCGATGGAGAGGTCGCCCTGGGATAGGTTGTGGAACTCCTGCTCGAGGACGACGGCGCGGGACTCCTTGTTCGCCTGGAACAGAGCCTCGATGGAGACGTACAGAGCGCGTGCATCCTGGTCGGGCTCCATGGCGAGTTCGAGGACGATGTCGTCGATGGAGCCGTACATCCAGCCGCGGACACACGCGTCCGGCTGAGACCACGTGGGATCAGTCGGACGAGGGGCCTTCGAGCCGTCTATGTGGCCGAGCAGCCCGTACTTGGCACAGAGGGCGGTGAAGAACGCCTTCCACTTGGAGTAGTTGGGGCACTCGAGGCTGAGGGCGATCGGCACCTGCTGCTTCACGTTGATCGAGGTGTAGGCGGCATAGAAGGGCGGAGCAACTGCAGCGTCCTCCTTGGCGCCGGAGCTTCCCGTCATGGCGGCGGCGCGGATCGGGCGGCGCGAAATTCGCGCAGCCTGGCGGCGGCACGACGAAGTGCGCGGCCGGGAAGGGGGCGGCGCGGCGAAGCGTGCGGCCTGGAGAAGGGCGGTGCGGAGGAGCGCCCGGCCTGGAGAAGGGCGCGCGCGCCGCCGCCCGCCGCCAGGCCGTGCGCTCCGCCGCG
>OAMR01000183.1:93577-110395 GCA_900205405.1 Echinochloa crus-galli | reverse complement strand
TGTAACACCCTAAAATAGCCTATTTAAAATTTCTAGTAATTAATTGATTATTTTATGTCTTGTTCATAATTAATATAGGGTAAATGAACATTTTCTGGAAATTAAAATTTAATATAAGGTGTAGAAACATTTTTGTTGCATTCATGCTGCTGCATTGAGTTTTGCTTGCTTGTGAATTAAATTGGAATTTAGACCACCAATACTCTCCGGAATGTTGCATATAACCTCATTTATTCCCGAGTATTGGTGGTCGGATTTGGGTTGTAACGACCGCCAACAACGGACACAAAGTATTCTTGCTGTTTTTCTGGAGCAAGACTATCCGGGACAGGGCCAGTGCATTTTTGTTCCGAGGACCCCTTCGGGTTTGGGGGTTCTCGGAGCATCCGGGGTTGTCCCGGAGTATCCTGGCCAGATCTCGCAGACTGCACAACAGCTAGTTTTGGGGGCCCGAGTATAAGTACCCCTTCGCCCCCACCTCACTTGGCTGCCGACCACACATACAAAGAACACTCTCTTGAGCCTCCCTTTCACTCCCTAGAGCTAATCCTTGTGAGATTTGAGAAGGAAATTGAGTGAGTTAGTGGATTTGAGTGTGGATGAGCATCAACTCCATCTCTTGAGCATTTGAAGCATCCTCGGCCACCGACTCGCGTTTGTTACTCTTGGAGCTTTTGCTCCTAGACGGCTAGGCGTCTCCGGCGAGCGCTCAACACATGTGAGCTTGCCCCGGAAAGTTTGTAAAGCCATCCCCTTGGGGAAATCATAGTAAGTAATCCTAGCTTGGCTTTTGGGCCCTAGGGAGAGGGTAGAGTTGTGGCTCAACTCGATCTCTTTGGAGGCACCTCAACGGAGACGTAGCTTCTTTTGGGAAGTGAGCTTCGGGAATCAAATCTCTTGTCTCTTGTTCTTATGCTTGTTCCTCGAGTTCTTATTTGTTCATCTTGTTCATTGTGTTCTTGCTAGTTCATATTTGACTTTCATAGATTTGCTCCGATCTACTCGTGAGTGAACTTAGTGGTGCAGCCCCTAGGTGGAAAAGAATTCTTAGACGATTTCCCACCTTTCTATTCAAAGGGAATTAGCTAAGTTGTTCGAAATCATTGAATCGCGTGCTCACTCTTTTCTGTCATAGGAAACTCCAGTCATCTGAGGCTGAGTATCTAATAGGGTGCCGGAAGTTCCGGTTACTAATCCGACTATGAGTTAATTGTGTGCAGTTTTTTGAAGAAGATCCTATTCACCCCCCCTCTGGGCATCTTGTGATCCTTTTAGTTCTTAGACTCTAATCCTCAACAAAGAGGAGCTCACAAATACAAGAAGAAAGCTCTAAGAAAAAGGAAAAAACTAAGAAACCAAGTCTCAATCTTTTTCTTCGTCCATGCTTCTCTCTTGCATTGTCTTTATAAGCATCACCAATCCATCACAATCTTCGTTTACTTAGAAACTTGATGACGGACTGAGTCAAACTCAACCATGAATACAATGCATCATCTACGCATTTACTCCGACAAGTTGCCATCACCCACGACGATGCCTAGCACCACCAACCAAGGAAGTCAAAATCGATACGAAATGGACCTTTGGATGGTGCCTCCAAGGAGGAAAACGACGTCGAAGACGTCGCCACCACCCCACCGGCGACCCGGAATTGGGTTTTCACCTGGAAGTCATTCAACACCTGCAACAACGCCCAAGGAGGGAGAACGACGCTACGTGATGATGTCGTTGTCGACACCGGCATCCCGGAAATGACTTTCGCCTGATGCCCCTGCAAGACTGCAATCCATCTCAACGTAACCTGCATAGAGAGAAATCATGCCTCCAAGCAACGACGGCATGGGCCGAGGGAAGCTGACGCAAGTTGATGGCGGTGGGAGTTGCAGCTCAAAGCAGCCCCACCCCACGCCGGCACCCGCTAGGGGCTCGCCCACGCCGTGAGAGGAGACGGGAACCGCGCGAAGGCGTGTTGTCCCCGGCGGATCCAGCGGCTAGGGAGGCGACGCCGTTGAGGACGACGACCGGAGACGGCAGATGCCCCCCCCCCAAACCACGTCGCCGCTGAAAGGCCACCGCGCTGCGGCCATACACCGCTGCGGCAGAGCCCTGAGCGGCACGGCCAAAAGCCCGCCGCCGGCCCGAACTGATTTGGGCCGCACCCACGGCTGCGCGCGGCGCTCCTTACCGCCGCGTCAGAGCACCAGATCCGGCCTCCGCGTACCCGGATCCGGCCATCCCCAACGTGGATGCACTCATCTCCGGCGGGGATCCGGTCATACAGCACACCGACCAAATCTAAGGAAGTAGGAAGAAGGGGAAAGGAAGAAGAAGAAGATGTGGGACGGGGAAGGAGGAGGGAGGCCCCGCCTCCGCCTTCTTCACCGTTCGCTGGGCTTCTAGCCGGGCAGCTCCGGCGACGGCAGAGGCAGAGGTGAGATTGGAGGTAGTTGCGGTGGGGGGCGACGGGGGAGCCGCCCGTGTCGCCCCAAAAGGACGACGCGGGGGCTGTAGGAGCAGCTCAGCGCTCCCACGGGCGTTTCTGCATGGCAGGTGGAACGCAGTTTCTGTTGAAAGGCAACACATCAACAGGATGCAGCGTCTCACGTACTCGCATCTGTTATGCTTGTCAGATGCTGGAAAGTTGGGCAGGAATGGAGAAAGCTCTAGCGGCAAGCTGCTTTCTTGTGTGATTGAACAGTCGATAAGGCAAGGAGATCTAGGGTGTGTTTGATTGGAGGGATGGGACGGGACGTCACGGGACGAGTCCGTCCTTCCAAGTGTTTGGTTCGAGGTTATCTAAAATGGGACATCATCAAAGTGGAATATTCCTCAAATATATGGGATGAAACGGTTCCTAAAAAAAGTGTTGGACCGGCTCGTCCCTTGAGGACGGCGTCGGCCTCCGTCTCCTCCTGTGGTCCACGCCCTCACCCCCACCCTCCCTGGCTGGCTTTGGTGTGCCCCTCCACTCCTGAGCTCGGCGGTGCGAGCAGGACGGCGGGGACAAGGGGACCAGCGGGGCCTCGGGCAAGCTCGATGGTGGGGCGTAGGCCGTGTGGACGGACGCACCGGCGAGCAGAGCGACCGCGCAGGCGTAAGCGCCAGCGAGCGGGCCAGCCGCACGGGCCGGGGAGCAGGCGGCCGCGCGGGCAGATGCGCCGTTGAGTAGAGCGGCCGCACGGGCCGGGGAGCAGACGGCCGTGCGGACGGACGCACCGGGCCGGCGAGCAGAGTGGCCTCATGGGCTGGGAGCTGGCGAGGAAGGGGCGGTGGCTCCGGCGAGGAAGGGGCGGTGGCGCGGCGCAGATGTTCTGAGAAGCAGACGGAGGAAGAAGAAACGAGAAGAATGGGTAGCTGATTAGTGGGGCCCTCGGCTGACACGCGGGCCAGCGGGCTGACGGCATGAAAACATCGTCCATGTCTATCCTTGCTGGTCCTTCCAATCAAATAAAAGACTGGAACTGTTCCATCCTTTAAACCAAACATCACATGGGATTTTCAGAAAAATAGGACGACCCTATCCCGTCCCTCGGTTACCCTCAACCAAATAGACCCTAATAGATGAGGTTTGTCGGAGGTATGGACCAATAGGAAGTCCGAGGTTGTCCGCATGATTGGTCTTATTGAGATTTTGACGGAAAAAAGACCGACTAAAACGACATGTAAAATTTGATGATGCAGTGTTTGTGCCGGTTCTTATTTTCTTTTTTTCATTAAAGACCTTTTATACCTACACGCACACGCGCGGACCCACTAGCGCCAATCCTGACGGTGCACCGGCAGGACGGCGCGGCTCGTTCCAGCAGCTGCTGGACGCGTGCCGGGGCAGCCGCGTCGGACACATCCGGCCTCCGGTGCGGCGCCGGCGCCGGCGCCGAGGCCACGTTCCAGTACCTGCACGAGCTCGTCTTCAACGCGAGAGCAGCGACCTGGACTTCCTCCTCGCCAGGAGCCCCGCCCTGGAGTCGCTGGGCATACAGGCAACTCGATTTCATCAGCCCTGTGTTGCACGAGCACTTCGAACCGGAGCCAAAACTTTGGCATGCCTAGGGCAAAAAGTTACCAATATTTTGACGAGTTAAATGTGAGATGTGAACAGCTTTTGGTATTGACATCCAAAATATTGGCTTGTCAGCCAAAATTTTGACACCAAACCAAACAAGCTCTTCCAATACATTTGGATGTGGATCAGGTGGAGTGGAAAAACAAAGAACGTGTCCGGAGCAAAATAGATGCACCTTGTGACAGTATCATTTTCGTGCTTCAACTATTGTCATAGTTGGGAGGGGTGATCAAGACTCGTTTTGATACTCTAGTTGGTTGAATGGATTCTCCCCTAAAAATCTAGTTCCCTACGGAGTATTCCAAAACGTAAAAAGGAAAAATGTAACGGTCCACAGGGAATAATGCGCGGCGAATCATGCGTGGACACATTTGGCCGCCTATCACATCGGTACATGAATTCATACAATATTTTGTGCTTTGAGAAAAGAAATTGAATTTTACAAAGGGATTGACATTGTCTGGAGGTAGACAAATGATAACAATTACTCCTCAAAAAGTGCTTACAATATTCAGTTCAATGGGACCATACGAACCAAAATGCCGGTTCTTCGCTTTACACACGTCACGTGGGTATATTTACTACTACCTCTGTTCTAAAATATAGATCGTTTGACTTTTTTACCATAAGTTTAACTACGGTCTTATTCAAAAAATTTATAAAAATATAGTTAAATTTAAAGCATTTTTAAATATTTTTATTAATAAAGCAAGTCATCAAAAAATGATAATTTACATAAAATATTAAATAAGACGAACGGTCAAACTTAGAGTAAAAAAAACTAATAATTTGAAATGGAGGGAATAGTATGAAAAATGATTGTTCTAATATATGAAAATTTAATTATTATCATATATGTGCCTTTATATGAAAAATAGTTGTTCTATTATATGAGAATTTTAATAATTATTATAATATATTAACACAGCGCGGCGTGCAGACACGGAGTAGTCAATAGCGTTGCTATGGTTTGATATTCATTAGTCTTCTTCCCCGAGAGGCCGAGGACATTAACTTGTCCTTTTGTATTCGGGCATTATAAACCCTTATTCCAAGCAAATAACTTTACAAGTAACAATTGCATCAATCTTGTGAACTAGCAAACCCAATCATGATTTGTGGTTTATCCTCTTTATAATCAGAAGGTACCAATAAAAAAAAGTATCCATACAAATAGAACAAGATGCAGGGCTCAATTAACTAAAGACCATATTAATGTATGCAAAGATATGATCAGGGGTCAAATACAATTCTGACAGGCGAGGATCTCTGATCGGAAATTCGTATCCTTATATGGTCCTGCTCTTCTGTTCCTGGATATGCCATCGAAGGACAAACCCGACAACTTCCACAGAGGCGACTTTTACGTAGCAATACAACTTTCAAATTCACTGCTGCTTTCATAACTTGTCTTATATATCTTCTGTACTTCTCTTTTACTTCAAAACCTTCAATGGTAAGCTTGCTCAGATTATAGTGCTTGAAATCATTGTGTGATTCCCATTTCAAGTGATCACTTTCCTTTTTAAAAACTTCTAGCTGCATCTGAGCATGATGTCTGGTCATACCCTTTCCTGAGAGACAAACATGGTCCAACACCTGCAAAAGGGACCACGTTTATATTAGTTCCACGATGTTTTGCTGATTGTTCAAATAATAATTTTTTATAGACTGAAAAGAATGAATTAATTGTCTTCACGTCCTATAATAAATAGTATATTTATTAAAGTCACATTTCAAAGGGTAGAGATTGGCGCACAAAGAAAAGGAAATGAAACAAAATAACATAAACTTGTACCACTCTTATACTGGAACTAACTAACTCAACTCTTGTATGGCGCATAATAAATAAGCTAATGACACATATATTGGAAAAATATCACCAAATGACTGGAGCAATTTTATAAAATCACCAAACATACCTGCACGTTTATTTCCTTTAAGAGGGGTGCAGCTTCTAAGAAAAACATTGTCCAAGAGAGATCACACTTTTCATGAACGAAACGTAGTCTAATCATCTTAAGATTACGCAACAGAGCTAATGGTCTCGGTGCTTCAGGTTCTATCCAAATCTGCACGGTAGAGAAAATCATAAAAAGTTATTATAGACAAAATCTTAATCACCTGGTATTAAACTATTAATTCAGTATTACTGACCTTTTGACACTGGAAATTTAAATCCAGGTTAGCTATGTCCACGTTCCGAAGCAACAACTGACTTAGCTTAAGATTGTTGTGGTGAATGGAAGCCATGTTGCTAAGGCTTAGCACCGAAAGCTGTGGAACATAGCCAAAGGTCAATGGATATGTATCATGTGAAGGTATCCAAGTCTGACAAGTCAAACGAGTAAGTCTTGGAAGCCTATAGAGGTCAATCCTTTTGCATGGACAATGGATAATACTCAGCTCGTAAAGTTGTGGGTGTTCTATTTGTAAGACAGATCCAATCCCAGCGTCACAGCTATTTAGGCTAAGGTGTTCCAGCTTCTTACATGCCATGAGCACATTAGAAATGTCAAACTTGCTGAGACTCAGACTATATAGACACAAGTCTGTGAGACCATTGAATGCACGGGGATAAGCATCCAAGAATGCCATGAGACGTTTTCCATTGATAACCCTATCACCAGGAGAGTAACATATATCTGGCATCTCTGTTATGATTATGAATTCTGCACTAATAACCTCCCGGTTTGCCATGGCGTTATCCACATATTGAACAATATGAATTGATTCATCCCTCAAATAGAACTTTATGCTCAAGTAGTCGATGGTGCGCTGACTCTTATGTGCAAGGATGCTCCTTGTGGCCTCGACCACTGAGGCATTGGCTTGTGCCAACTCATTAAGCGTATAATTAGAGCCAGTCTCCTCAGACTCAAAGTGCGCCACATCTAAAACGATCTCCGAAAGCAATCCAGGTACATGCCTCCACCTCTTTGAAAGTACACTGGTTCTCACAGCATCGCATAGTAGTTCAAGCCTATCTAAAATATTAATGAGCATGTCGTCTGGAAGCTTGCTAATCCTATCTTCCTGTTCAAGTTCCTACATTGATGGAACATTTGAATGAGTTAGACTAGACATAAGGAACAGATCTTATAACAAATGTAGAGAAGTAAAAGATACACAACTGAACAGAATACATAATATTATAGATAGCAAACACAACAGTATAGATCACGCGAGGGGAGTATGGGATTTGGCGGCAGATTGGACAGGGCTGAGCATCAAACCAACGCCATGGAGGCAACACATGACAATGATACCGACTGGACACACCACGCAAAGCAATCCGCAGCCTTGCACTCGTAATCACGTGGGAAATATGGAAGGAAAGAAACAACAGGGTCTTCTGACCGAAAAGAGACATCTACATTTCCGACCTGTTTGCCTGGGTGGTGGCTGGTGCTGATTTCTACTGAGAGAAAAATACTGCCGACTACCTGGTGGCTGGTACTGATTTCTACTTAGAGAAAAGGCTGATAAGCCAAGCGAACAGGTAAACATGAAGCTGCATCTTGGATAGCAGGTATCCGCAGCAGGGGCAAAACCTTTAGCAAAACTTGTAATCAGAGTCGTTTTTGTTTCCTTGCCGGCTAGTCGGCTGTACCCTCCCTCTGTAGGCATAATCTTGAGCCCGTTCGTTCAAAATAAAAATTAAAAAATACAGATCTAACCATTACGAGCACAATTTTTTGAAGAGGTCAGATTTCTAGTATTTGCAGAGCACCACAACTCGAGATGGCTACCCAAACGAGAACGCGCGGCGGCGCAAGGGCTGCGTGGGGAATAGGGGCCAGGGGGAGAGATACTTGGTCGTGGATCTCGGTGGTCATCAGCTCAGCCTCCTTGCGGATGGATTCCATCGTCTGCTTCTGGTTGGGTTGTCGTCTCAGGTCCATCAAATGTTTTCCAGGCGAGAAGGCGTCGGCTCGTCGATTGGGAGAGCGCCGGCGTGGAGACGGATTGGGTTTCTCGTTTGGACAAGGACGGCGGCGGCGTTGGGTAGACCTTTCATTTATGAAGGGGCACACGATTCCGCTGGTTTTCTCCTCGAAGTCGGAAACCCACACGAGTCCGACACACATTGACGACACTGGGCCGAAGAAGGGTGTGTTTAGTTCCAAAAAGTGGTAGGAAAAGTTTGGTAAAAATGTCACATCTGATACTGTAGCGTACTGTAGCACTTTTCGTTTGTTTGTGGTAAACATTGTCCTACCATGACCTAACTAGACTCAAAAGATTCGTCTCGTCGTGTACATCAAAACCATGCAACTAGTTTTTTATTTACCCACGTTTAATATTTCATACATAAGGAGAGAGATTTGATGTGATAGGTGAATAGTGAAGTTTGGAGAGAGAATTTTTAGAAGTTTGATGATGTGACCGGAACTGAACAGGGCCATTATACGCATTGAAGGAGGCGATGGGGACTTGAGCAAACAGGGCGTCGATCTGACGAGCTGGACGAACGGAACGGATCATGAGTACATGGAGGGGGAAAAAATACCGTACGTGTACCCCGGTTGAACGGGAAAAAATACAGTAACGCCCTTGTAAACATACTGCAGGAAGCAGGATTAAACAAATGACATACCGGAGATTAATTGTATGATCGGAACGCGACACTGATCTGCACCGGGATTATTTGGTTTCTGGTAGAGCGGTAGGCTCAGGAGTCAGGGCTGTGGCGTGAGTGTTTTGGATTGTTCCTGGTCAAAGGTTTGGAGCAACAGCGAAAGGAACCCAAATGATGAGGCGACGGCAGTGTAGGAGTAGGAGCCTGCAGGCTGCATTCTGCTTGTTGCCTTGTTCAACGCATGTAGCATATGAAATGATTTAATTTGTAGATAGAGCCGCAGGTGTTTGTAAAAATGTCTCGGCATCTGACTTTATCTGCTGAAGACAAACTTGCCGACCTTGTAGTCCGTCGATATCATGGTTTTACCGAAATGGCGCGGAGCCCGTTTTGTCAAAATAGGCTGTTTTCAAACGGGGGGATGGAGACGCGAAGCGTGAACATTGTACAGTACCATTTTGCCATGTGTGTCACACCCTTCTGCATCATTCGTCCTTTACTTCGTTTTGGTTTGATTTGAGTTTGTTGGATTGACTGACTAGGTTTTCAGTTTCTACAGTTTGGATTAGATCCTATTCAGGAGTCGGGACAAGAGGCTTTCCTGCTGGAATGGAACCCCAACTTCTGACGCCATTGCCTGCTCAAATCGAGGGAGGGGAAGGAAAAATAAAGAGCAATGAAGATGGGGGTGAAGAACACGACAGCCAAGAACGAGACAGCCGCCTGCGTTGCTCTGAGAACCAAGATAGGTAACTGATCCATCATGTGATTTGGCTATGAAACAAATCTTGCTAGTACACGATGAATATGAGCTTTGCAGTGTTCGTTGAATATGCAAGTGCATTGTAGGTACTAATTAATTAAACTAGCTCTTGCACCGGCACGGCCTAGTAATTTTAAATACATATGAGTATTGAGGGTACACAAATGAATTAAATCAATGTGTTCTAGGTGTGATACCGAATGGAAAAATTTTCTGTATTTTGTATACCTATGTTTTGACCGGTTGACTTGAACCTCCGTTTGAAAGTGAGTGCCCATTAAAAAATTATTTGAACCCTTTGATCTCCGATCCATACATGTAGCAGCATCTGTAAAGCTACCTATAGAATTTATTTCGATTACACTTCTATAGTCAGCTTATATAAGGGAAATTGTTTCTTAAATATAGAAAATGGGACTATATAGGCACTGTCTCTTATAAAGATTCGTCTCGTCGTGTACATCAAAACCATGTAATTAGTTTTTTTATTTACCCATGTTTAGTGTTCCATGTACGAGGAGATAGATTTAATGTGATAGCTGGATAGTAAAGTTTGGAAAGAGAATTTTGGAAAGTTTGGTGATTTGACGGAAAACTAAACACAGCCGAAGTCCCGTCAACAACAACACAACGCGAGGCCCAAAATCGCACCGGAGACGGACCATAGAGAGGCGCGGACGCGCAGTGAATTGAACGACAAGCGCCCGGGCAGCAGAGCACGACGAACCGCAAGCAACTGCACTGTGCGACCGAGGCCGGCGATATTGTCGCCTTGGCGGTGCACGCCTCAAACAGGTTTTTTTTTTGAGCTCGCATGAGATTTCATTACTCAAAGGCTGATTACAATCGTTCAAAGCGATCTCCAGTATCCTCGCAGGGAAGGAGTCGCTCCACACACTCCCGGGAGCTTTGCGAAGCTAGCTTTGCACAACAATGAGCCGCTTCGTTACCCTCCCGATTAACAAAAGAAACAATAAAAGAGGTAAACAACCTGCCAGTATCAACAATCTCATGCCAGATTCCTGCGATTGGACTCCGAATGCCGTCAGCCGAACGCAGAAGGTTTGCCAGCGTTAAATTGTCCACTTCCAGCATAACCCTCCCATAGCCACACGCTCGAGCAAGCAAAAGCCCATCCCTCGCTGCCAAGGCTTCGGCCGTCAACACATCCGGGACGTGCTCATAATACTTCGCCGAAGCTTGCACCACCTGGCCGTATTCATTCCTGATGACCGCCCCTCCCGATCCTGAATGTGATGTCGGAGAGAATGCGGCATCAGTATTCACCTTGATCCAGTCCACTCCTGGAGTGCACCATCCATGCCGCGCCACAGCCTGTCCCCTTGGCACAGAATGATTAAGGCACGCCATATCCTCCAACATAGCTGCAACATGCCTTGCTGCTGCATCCGGCCTCCAAGACGCCCTCCGATGCTTCCTAGCATTGCGCCCCGACCACAAGGACCAAGCGCCGCAAAGAAAAATCTTGGCTTCCTCAATAGTGCAGAACTTCCCAGATAGCAAATCTGAGAGGTCTTTTACGGTACCTTATACTATTGATTGATGATATATGGTATAAAAAGATCTTTTAGATCTCATTAGTGTGGGTAATTTAGTAATAATAATTATATTAATTAGTACGAGTAATTGCCGCTGAAGTAGTCGGCACCGCCGGCCAGCGACACCGAGAGCCGCTGCCGCTGACGAAGAGGACCTCTCCGTCCAGGCCGTCGTGCTCCGCCCAACACCAACGGTGCCCATTCCCCGTTAAGATGATTGATGTCGTCGAACTCTCCGCGCTCCGCGTCGCGTCGCACGGGAGATGATCGCCGGCACCACCTCCAGGGGCGCTTCGGCCCAAGGGCGGTCGTCCTGCTAGCTGCTCCTCCATGGTCGAGTGGCCACGAAGACAGACAGACGGCGGGCAGTCCGTGTGCATGGGTGGGTTTAGACGGATTTGCATTGGGTCCAATTTTAACGCATCCGTGCTTAAGATTTGTTGATGGATTTGGTTTTGGTGGGATCTCGTGGATCATCTGGGTCAAATTAAGTTCTGGTAACAGTCTGCCCGCCGACTGCTTCGTTGTTTCCCTTTGCGAAAGAGTTTCATGTTGCCTCCTCAATACGGAAGGATGATGCCCTCACCGGCGGCTGTGGCTGCGGCCGCTGGCACCACCTGCTAGCCACCGGCGCTGCCACCATTAGCGCGTGCCCGCATGGCTCCTGGCAGCGACCCAGCGAAGGCACTTGGAAGAAGCCAACCATAGATTATTACAATAATGCCACTAAGATTCCTTCCAATAGTACCCTTATACTACCTATACTACTCACTCTATACTACATATACCACTGCTCAAGGTTACACTAGTATACATTTATTTTCAACCGTCGGATCTTTATATACTAGTCCTTTTAATCAGTAGTATAAGGTACATATACCACTGCTCAAGGTTACACTAGTATACAATTATTTTCAACCGTCGGATCTTTATATACTAGTCCTTTTAATCAGTAGTATAAGGTACCGTAAAAGACCTCTGATCAAAACCTCACGTCCTGCACAACTCAGAAGCTGCCCTCCCCACCCATGGACAAAATTCCTGATGCGGTCAGCCACATAATCAAAGGTGCCCTCCGTGGCACTGCCAACCGCTGTCGGGAGCCCCAAGTACTTCTCCCCCAAAGCCTCAGTAGGGATTTGTAAGGCTTCATGGACTTCCCTCTTAGCTTCCTGACCGCAATTCTCACTAAAGAAAATCGCTGACTTACTTTTATTCACAAGTTGACTAGAGCTAGCCACGGTTATAAAGGTCCAGAATCTCCCCAATTCGATCAGCCCCCCTCTTGGTTGCTACCTCGATCAAACAGGCTAGGGTCGCGGTGGTTGGTTATCATTTCGCAGCAAGTAATGATTATGCTTTAAGGCAATCCCGTAGGATTCACAGTTTATTACAGCACCACACACCGGATCACATGAAATATGCATTCTGGCCAGTTAGAAACTTGTTTGGCTCCTACGTGTTTTTCAGCTTCTGTTCTGTCCAGAGTTGCTGCGCGAGAGTGAGTACAAGCAAGCTTGAGAGTCCTGGTCCCAGCGACAATTGGTATCACAGATTCACATGCCTTGTGTTTCGCCCTGTTCACTTGGCTTATCAGTCACCAGCCAGCAATATTTTTCTCTCAGCAGAAATCAGCACCAACCACTAGCCACTCAGCAGTATTTTAGATCACCCTATGTTGGTCCAGATAAGACTCAAAATCAAGTTTGAGGACCGATGTGATACAACCGAACAAGTTTAAGAACTTGAACGGATAATTTGCAAGTTTAGGAACCGAAATGACACAGTCGAACAAGTTTGAGGACCTAAACGGTCAATTTGAGAGTTAAGGGACCAGAATGACACACCCGCGATAGTTTAGGGACCGGCCGTACACTTTACTCAATAGTAAATATCCCATAGTCAGGGGCTAGACGTTTAGTTTTCACTCAGCTTGTCCCTAAGACTCTGCCAGCCCTCATACTCAGGGGCTGGACGCTCAATTTTCACTCAGTGTGTTCCTAAAACCCCGCCAGGCCTCATACTCAGTTGCTGTGCGCTCCGATTTCACTCGGTGTGTCCCTAAGAACCTTGTCGGCCCTCATACTCGGGGGATGCGTGCTCAGTTTTCACTCAGCGTGTCCATGAGACCTTGCCAACCCTCATACTCGGGGGCTGGGGGCTTAGTTTTCACTCGGCGTATCCCTTAAACCTTGCCAGCACTCATACTCAGAGGCTGAGTGCTTGGTTTTCATTCAGCGTGTCCCTGAGACCCTGCCAGCCCTCATACTCGGGGGCTGGGGGCCGGGCTCAATTCTCACTCGGCGTGTCCCTAAGACCCTAGCAGCCCTAATACCCGGGTGTTGGGCACTCAGTCCTCACTCGGTGTGTTCCTGAAACCCTACCAACCCTCCTACTCAGGGGCTGGGTGCTCAGTTTTCACTCGGTGTGTCCCTGAAACCCTGTCAGCCCTCATACTCAGGGGCTGGGCGCTGAGTTTTCACTCTGTGTCCTTGAGACTCTGCCATCCCTCATACTCAGAGGCTGGGCGCTCAGTGGTCACTCAGCGTGTTCCTGAAACCCTGACAACCCTCATACTCAGTTGTTGGGCCCTCAAAATTCACTCAGCTATCCCTGAGACCTTGCCAGCACTCATACTCGGGGGCTGGGCGCTCAGTTTTCACTCGGTGTGTTCCTAAGACCCTGCCAGCCTCATGCTCGGGGGCTGGGAGCTCAATTTCCCCCGGCGTGTCCTTGAGACCCTGCCAGCACTCATACTCGGGGGCTGACCACTCAGTTTTCATTCAGCGTGTCATTGAGACCCTGCCAGCCCTCACACTCGGGGGCTGGGCGCTCAGTTTTCGCTCAGCGTGTCCTTGAGACCATACCAACCGTCACATTTGGAGGCTGGGTGTAAACATGTTCTAGGTGTTTCTGAGACACTAGTAAGATTCATATATGATGATTGCATTTATATTAGAAAAAGTAGAATACACTTGGCCTGGTCGTGGGCCGTTTGCAAGGACAAAGTTATAAATTACCTTTATGGCAGTTTAGTCGTATCATCACTATAATACTGGCTACAAGATCAGCAAGTTTGGTCCACATGAGCTCATTGTAAGTTGATCTCAAAAAAAAAAGCTCATTGTAAGTTTTCTTCTAGCATCATATCAACTGATGATACTTACACGGTTGAAGCGGATGTGAGGAGCAACCTTTAGGTTTCCTTCGGCCCCAACCACGATTTGATCCAGCAAGCCCGATCTTCAGATGTGGAGATCAGAATGAAATCATAGCATGGGAGTTTTTCCTCATCTACTTCGTTGCTCACAACTTTTCTTCTAGCATCATTAGCACAAGAACTTGTGCTCTTTTGTTGCCAAGAGGGGTTGGGCGTCGGGTGGATGAACTGTGTCGGTATGCATTTTAATTTGATACTGCAATGGATGTGTTTCGTCAAGCCTTGGTGCTGGGTCTATTTGTAGGCGCTTTTGCTATAATTGTTTGTCTATGATGACCGGCCTGATTTTTGGTATGTGATTCTTTCATTTTAGACAAGTCCAAAAACTTGCATGCTTTAGTTGGCCCGAAGTGGTGTGCTATGGGCACGTGTTTACTGTTTTCGGATCGACCTATCGATTCCGGCATCTTTTGTATTTTGTTGGAAGCATTCTATTTTGGAGTTCGGCCGGGTTAAGTTGTACTCGGTCGATTGGATGGTGGATAGGGCATGACCCGGATTTCTATAATCGTTCATCCATAATGATGAATGATATGTTGCTTAATGAAAAGCCCTTGGCTTGGCCATGCAAAGTTTCTGACTGTTTTTTATCCTGTGGCTCGGTGTGGATGTCGTGCTCACGGGTACACTATTTTGGATAGGATGTCGACACAGATGTCTTTTTTCCCCGGAAACCTAATGCATGAAAACTATTTTTTATCCTTGGCCTAGTTATCCTAATAAAAGGCTTGCTCTCCATATGACCGTGCTGAATGGTTAGTTTTACAACTTTGGCACTCGACACGATTTTGATGGTATTTCTTTTTTAAGCATCGCCCACCCTTGTAGCGAATAAGTGTTAAAGCTTCTTTGGCTGACTTTATTGGCCTCGTTTCTTCATCAACAGTTCGTCACACACCTACATGTTGATCGGGGGCTTGTGGGATGAGTACTCCAGGGCCCATCATCAGTAGAGGAGACAGTCGGTCGGGGTCCACATCTGACGGTGTTGCGGGCGGACCCCGAGGTGGCCCATTAGTAACCACCGGTTTGCTGGACAAGTTTGGTGATAACATGGCTAGCAAGATTTGCAGTTTACCAGGCAGATCAAGTTCGGATATTTTGGGAAGATTACACTACTACAGAACTCAATATCACAAACGGTCTATCACAAACGGTTCTAGGAAACCGTTTGTGATGCCCTCATCACAAACGGTTCCAACGGCTACCTGTCCAGCCAGCCTTGGAACGTTTGTGATGAGGTCCATCACAAACGGTTCGTGTTTAGAAACCGTTTGTGATGGCCTGGAGGGGCATCACAAACGGTTCTAAACACGAACCGTTTGTGATGGACAATCATCACAGGACGGTTTGAATTCAAACCGTTTGTGATGATGAGCATCACAAATGGTTTGTGTTTAGAACCGTTTGTGATGTCTGACACAGTACAAAACCCCACTTCCCCCTCCCACTCTTCTTCTCCAACCCGACGCCCACCATTTCTTTCACCATCGTTGCGGCCATTTCTCACCCGATTGCTCAAGAAAGATCACGTTTTTTGAAGAAAACTCTCCATCAACTTTTTTTGAGGTTGGTAACACTCAACTCTTCCATTTTGTAGCATGGTAGTGCAAGTCTTCTACGCAACGGACCTCGCTCAGCATGCAGAAGAGCGTCTGAAAGATGGAAAGCTTAGGCATCCGGCAAATGGTTCACAGTGGAGGGCTATTGATTATCATTTCAAGAAAACATTCTCAAAGGAGATCAGGAATGTAAGGTTCGGCTTGAGTACGGATGGGATGAATCTTTTTAACATGGTTAGCAGCAAACACAGCACATGGCCCGTCTCTCTTTGCATATACAACCTTCCCCCTTGGTTGTGTATGAAGCGGACCTACATTATGATGCCTTTGCTGATCCAAGGGCCAAAGCAGCCTGGAAATGATATTGATGTGTATCTAGAGCCATTGGTGGATGACCTACTTTTGTTGTGGAATGAAGGTGTTAAGGTTTGGGATGAATACAAGCGAGAACACTTCACATTAAAAGGAATGTTGTTCGTAACAATAACTGACCTACCCGGCCTTGGTTGCCTATCAGGCCAGGTTACAAAGGGCTATAATGGTTGTGTGGTTTGTGTCGATGACACTGACGCTAGATGGTTGAACAAAAGCAAGAAGATGGTCTACATGGGGCATCGTAGGTTCCTTCGTCGAGACCACCCATATCGTTGGAACAAGAAATCCTTTCCCTCCCACTCTTCTTCTCCAACCCGACGCCCACCATTTCTTTCACCATTGTTGCGGCCATTTCTCACCAAATTGCTCAAGAAAGGTCACGTTTTTTGAAGAAAGCTCTCCATCAACTTTTTTTGAGGTTGGTAACACTCAACTCTTCCAATTTGTAGCATGTTTGAACCACAAGAATTTGAAATTTGCCATGAATTTGATGGAGGGGCTCTTTCATCCTCTCTAGAGCTCATTTCTCATGAAATTCAATGGAGCAACTCGAATTTAGTAGGTAGATAGCTTGCTTGAGGACACATGATAGGCATTCTTCCATGATTCTTAGCTTGAATGGTTGCAAAATTAAGAAAAATGTGATGAAAGGTCTCTTTTTTTCCTCTAGGCCATTTTTCATCAATTTATTCAT
>OAMR01000183.1:47538-83091 GCA_900205405.1 Echinochloa crus-galli | reverse complement strand
CACCTGCTTCTTCCATGATCATGATCTTCAGACAGATGGTCGTTTGAGTCTTCATTCTTCTTGGAAGTTGAGGTTTTCTCATTTGACTCAACTTTCTTGCTTGGTTCGGCCTTGAGAGCTATGGTCTTGACTTCGGTTTGTTGGATTGACCTTGTCACATCCAAGCTATTCATCTCATGATATTGTAACTTGTTGAATAGCTCCATGGGCACCATTGTCTTGAACTTGTCACTTTCTCTAATCATTGTGGCAAGCATTGGGTTCTTTGGTGCGTATGCTCTAAGCAATTTCTTTGTGACCTTGTTCTCGCCCCAATCATTGCTTCCAAGCATTCTAATTTCGGTGACAAGGAGCTTCAATCGATCATACATCTCTTGCAAGGACTCATCCTTCTTCATGACGAAGGCTTCTAGTTCTCCTTGTAGAAGATCTACCTTGCCTTCCTTGACTTCTTCCGATCCTTCATGAGCCATTCGAAGAGTGTCCCATAACTCTTTGGCACTATCAATTCCTCTAATCTTGTTGTACTCATAAGTGCTTAGAGCACTTCTAAGCACGGTCACGGCTTGAGAGTTGCGGAAGATGTCGTACTCTTGTTCTCGACTTGGCGTTGCACTCTTGTCGACACCTATTTTCACAATAGTCCAAAGAGATGGATGAAGACCATGCAAGTAAATTTTCATATCATCACTCCATCGGGCATAGTCAATCCCATTGAATTTGGGGACTTTGCCCATTGGAACGGATGAGAAATTAAGACTAGAAGGGTCGAAAGATTTGTTAGAAGAAGATGTCTCATATCGATAAGACACCGAGTGAAGTCCGTCGAGAGCGTCTCTTTCTCGTATCTTCTTCTTGAGAAGCTTTTGCGCCTTTCTTTCGGCCTTCTCCTTAATTTTCTTCCTTATCTTCTATCTTCTTTGCTTTTTCTTTTCTTGTTCATCCAAGCTCTCATCAACATCGCTAATGTTGAATTCATCATCGCTTGAGCTTGACTCAACGGGCGTCGGATGTTTATCTTTGTGAGCGGAAGCCATCTCGGATACATCCCCCATACTGGCCATAGTGTTTTTCCCTTAGCGGTTAAGCCTAAACAAGGGATTAGGCTCTGATACCAATTGAAAGGATCAACACTTGGCCTAGGGGGGGGGGTGAATAGGCGTTCCTGAAAATTATCACAAACAACTCCACGAAATATCAGACTGCCGTAAATTTACGGTAGCCACCGGAAATTTACGGTAGGCACCGTAAATTTCCGCCTACTACCATAGATTTACGGTGAGTTTCGACCAACACAAATCAAACTTGATTCTTGAAAAGCAACAGAAATTTATGCGACACAATGAGCTGTAGAAGATGATATAATGATTCTAGAAGTTCAAGCACCACTAACAACCTCACCAATAGATAGATCGAGACAATAGAAGCAGGAACGTATAAGAACAATATGAACAATATGAACAAGATGAACAACAACGAGAGACACAAGATTTATCCCGAAGTTCACTCCACAAAGGAGCTACGTCTCCGTTGAGGGCCTACGAAAGGCGGGCTTATCAACACCAAGCCACTTTCCTCGTCTTAGTCACCACGAAGGAGCTAAAAGCACTTACTATGAAATCCACGAAGGATTGGGTAATACAAACTTCCAAGGCAAATCCACAAACTTACTCGGATGCTCTTGGTGAGGCCTAACCGTCTAGGGAATGAATTCCCAAGAGTAACAAACAAGAATCCGAGAACCACGAACTTGATGCTCAAGAGAGGGAATAAATGAGGCTTGGATTACTTAGCTCAAGTCCCTCAACCAACACACCACCACAACTTGGAAATCGAAGCAAGGGGTGTTGGGAGAGCTCTTGGAGGCTTGGAAAGTGTTAGGGTTCGTCAATGTGGCCAAGAGTTCGGTATGAGTGAAGTGGGTGGGTATATATAGCTCTCTCATAAATGTGACCGTTGCCACGAGAGTTATACCGTAAATTTACGGCTCAAATACCGTAAATGTACGTCGCATTAACCGTAAATTTACGCTGGGTACCGTAAATTTACGGCGTGGATCTGGGAAATTCAGCTTGGCTGGGATTTACGGTGGTTACCGTAAATTTCCGGTTATGAACCGTAAATTTACGGTGGACACCGTAAATTTACGACAGACACAAAAACTCATATATTTGAAAGTGTATGGGTATGTTTGTTTTGGTGAGTGTTTGAGGATATTGTATGAGGATGTTTGAGCATCAAACTCACATATGGTGATAAATACTTGTCCCTCTTGATAGTACGGTGGTCCTATACTCAAATTCAAAACATAAAATAAATTTAAATCCTTCAAGATCTTCCATCAAAGCTTATATAGGAGTTGGTCACCATACTTTCACATATCCTTTTCTTTTTTTTTTGATTTTCACCTGCACATCTCATTCAAAGCATTATATCCAAGTTTCTATTGTCATTAATCATCAAAATTGATTAAATGCCTAGATGCACTTTCACAATAACATGAATCATTTTTCTATTTTCTAACATGTGTGAAATGTTTACAGGATGCATTTTGTTATCTTGGAAATCTCCCTTCTAAATAGCCACATAACGGTTCTCGACTCATTAAGAAGGCCTCGGCAACTCATCCAGCCACTGCTCGAAGGGCTCGACACGTAAGTATTTAATGTTTTGTTGGTTCGTTGTATCGAGTCGTATTATGTTTTATTTCATCAACCCACCCTCAATTACTATTTAATGTTATTTAGGATATTCGCAATGTACTGTAAAAAGCACCCGGGGATGTTTAGACCTTATCAGAAAAGGTTCACCGTAGATGATGCTAAGTGGATTAAAAGACAGCGGCCGGGCACCTGCACATGCGGGTTCTATGCGATGCACTACATCCACCAATACAGCGGAGATGACTTTTCGGCATTAGAACAAATGGTTCGTACTAATCTACCAATCTAATCATGACCTTTGCTTTCTGAAATTTATTTTGAAACCATATGCTAATGCATTCCTTTGATTCTAATGCCATTTATGCAGGAAAAAGAACTAGGTGCTGAGGAGATGCTTGCAGGAGAGATACTAGCACTCCAAGAACAACTAGCTGGGTTCATTATGGATGAAATTGTGAGCGAACAAGGCGAGTTTAACATTATGAAGGTGTAAGACACATGGCATACGTAGAACATTTAGATTCGTTGGACTTGTAATAAGTTTCAAATTTGGTTTAAGTTCAAAACTTGTCAAATATTATTGATTATGTGAATATATGATATCTTTGAGCTCTATATGTGCCTGTGATGTGTATATGTGCTGTATATGTGATAATCAGGCAGACTACGAGAGGCTTTTGCAACAGGTCCTTGATGCCACAAGCCGTTTGTGATGCTGCAGACATCACAAACGGTTCGTGGCCACAACCGTTTGTGATATCCTCAGCATCACAAACGGTTGGGGCCACGAACCGTTTGTGATGCTCGGGACATCACAAACGGTTTCGGCCACGAACCGTTTGTGATGCTGAGCATCACAAACGGTTCCAGGAACCGTTTGTGATGCCCCGAGCATCACAAACGGCATATCACAAACGATTCTGAGAACCATTTGTGATAGCCGTTCCCAACCGTTTGTGATCCAGGGTGCTGGAGTAGTGTTAGTTGAAATCTAGTCGGATACGTTTCCTTATTGTAATCAGGTAGGTTTAGATTAAAACCGACTTGTAAACCCTAAGCCAACGGCCTATATAAGGTGGCTTAGGTCATCCCCTAGAGGGAATGAAACCCTTTGTGACCACAAAGTTCACCATAGCTTTCTAAAGCTCTGTCGAACACAAGCAATACAAGCAACACAAAACACATGACATAGGGAATTATACCTCTGGGTAGCCCGAACCTATCTAAGCCTTACGTTTTGTGTTACCATCAAGCTTACTAACTCGGTGATCCCTCTTCTATAAATCTATACCACTAGGAACCACTTGTGGATTGTGATCCTAAGGTCCAACAACATGCACTGACCACATTAGGCATATCAAACTTGCCGAGACTCGGACTATATAGGCACAAGTCTGTGAGACCATTAAATTCAAGGGGATAAGAATCCAATAATGTCATGAAACGTCTTCCATAGATGACCCTATCATCAGGTGAGCAACATCTATCTGGCATCTCTGTTATGATTATGTATTCCACACTAATAACCTCCCGATTTGCCATGGTGTTATCCACGGAACGAACAATATGAATTGATTCACCCCTCAAATAGAACTTT
Organism: Echinochloa crus-galli; assembly: GCA_900205405.1. NCBI lineage: Eukaryota > Viridiplantae > Streptophyta > Magnoliopsida > Poales > Poaceae > Echinochloa > Echinochloa crus-galli. Next base: position 78,831 of record OAMR01000183.1, on the reverse strand, counting down.
ATCCTCAAGTAGTTGATGGTGCGCTGACTCTTATGTGCCATGATAAGTACTCCTTGTGGCTTCGAGCACAGAGGCATTGGCCATTGGCTAGTGCCAACTCATTAAGCGTATAATCAGAGCCAGTCTCCTCAGACTCAAAGTGTGCCACGTCTAAAACGATCTCCAAAAGCAATCCAGGTAGATGCCTCCACCGCTTTGAAAGAACACATGTCCTCACAACATCATGTAGTAGTTCAGGCATATCTAAAATATTAATCAGATTGTCGTCAGGAAGCTTGCTAATCCTATCTACTTGTCCACGTTCCTACATCGATGTAATGTTCGAATGAGTTACACAAGACATACTCTATACAACAGATCTTAAAACCAAAGCGACATCTTTTTGTCTCTACTTTGCAGTGTAATGGTAATTTTACCATCGTTTATTTAATAACTTTGTAATTTTGCCATCCGAACGCAATACATTTTTCTCGATATCATCTCCTTCACTATTCTTCGTATCAATCCAGATATTATAACTGGCTTGATTTTATGAAATGTGAAATCAAGGTCACAGGAATATTACAATTGGTAGAATATAGTTCATGTCTTTTGATCAAGGCCCCTCTAAATGTTATGCTACATGGATTTCTTCTTTTCTTATGGCACCCCAATAGTAATAAGAAGGACTACATGTCTGCATCAAGAGATTCCAGCAGTAATGTACACATCAACTAGCAAGGTGGCTCGCGCAAATTTGCGCGGATAGCTAGTTTTCTATACTAATATTTAGATTTTTTAACTTAAATATAAATTTATTTAAATATCCGTTGTTCCACTGTCAATACGGTTCGTTCAAATGTGCCCAAACTAACGTATCATTTTTTATCATCATGTATGTGGCACATGGTATGAATTAACGATGCAAGCTTATATTTACAATTACATTTGATATTGATTATTTGATCAACTTCTAATTTCCTTATTTATTTAATTTTAGAATTTACCTATTTATTTACTGTAATCAATGGACTTTAAGGGTTAATATAGATTCTTAGATCTTACAAAAACAACCGTGTGTATTATTTTTATTTCAATTACTATGGTAAGAGTATTATATTATTAAGATTAACTCCACCAATACCTCCCGCGGCAGTCACCGACGGTCGTGCGGCGGCGGTGGAGGGCTCCCACGGCGACCGCGGACGGTCCCGTGGCGACGGTGGAGGCCTCCTACGGCAGGTTGTACGACTGCGCATCAGCGACGGTGGAGGTCTCCCGCGGCAGCCATGGAGGGTGGTGGCGAAGGCGGCGGCAAGGAGTGTCGGTCTCCCCGACCGGCAGCCTCCAGCCCTGCCGACCTATGGTGATCCCGATCTCTTAAGAATTTAACTATTTATTTACTTTAATCAATGGACTTTAAGAGTTAATACTGATTCTTAGATCTTACAAAAAACCAACTGTGTATTATATTTATTTCAATTACTATGGTAATAATATTATATTATTAAGATTAACTCCACCAATACCTGCCGCGGCAGCCACCGATGGTCGCGCGGCTACAGTGGAGGCCTGCTACAGCGGGCAGTACGACTGCACGTCAGTAGCGGCGGAGGGCTCCCGCGGCGGCCATGGAGGGGTGGCGGCGACGGCGGCGGCGGTCGCGTGGCGACGGTGGAAGCCTCGTACGTCCGACACGTACGACTGCGCGGTGGTGGTGGCGGAGGGTTCCTACGGCGGCCGTGGAGGGGTGGTGGCGGCGGTGGCGAGGGGTGCCGGTCCCCCGGCCGGCAGCCTCCAGCCCTTTCGGCCTCTAGCGGCGTGTGGAGCGGCCGGACCCCATATCTCTGAAGATGCGCGGGTAGCTCCCGCGGCGGCAACAGCGGCGGACGTTCGCCCGGAGACAGCGAAGACACCCGCGGCAGCCACAGACGGCCACGCGGCAGCGCTGGAGGGCTCCTTCGGTGGCCGCGGACGGCTGTGCGGTGACGGTGGAGGCTTCTATGGCAGCCACGGACGGCTGCGTGGCGGCGACGCGGAGGGCTCCCACAGCGGTCGCGGATGGCTGCGCTCTGACCGAGGAAGGATAGTGGCGGACTGAATAATATAGACCGTTAGATCTACATCAAATCCGACGATATAATTTTCTCTTTTTTAGAATAATAAAATAATATGGACCATTAGATCTTCATAAAATCCAATGGCATATATTTTTCACTTTTTTGGATTAACGGAATAATATGGACTGTTGGATCTTCATAAAATCCGACGGTCCATGCTCTTCTCTTTTTAGATTAACATGAGAATTTCTTGGTCCTCTCGGCGAACGTGGTGGCTCCTTTTAACTCTGTTGTAATAATATAACTAGCAAGGTGGCCCGCGTAAACAATGCGGGTAGCTAGCTTTTTTATACTAACAACTTGCAGGGTTTATACATGATAATATATTTATCTAAATGCATTGAAATTATTTTTCTATGTGGTCCGAATTTTTTTTAGCATCACGCTATATGGCACGGAACATGAATCCATGATAAAATAAAACACCTTATATACAATATAGTTTTTAATATTTATTCAAGTACTATAATTCTATATTGTCTTATAATATAAATTTACGTCACGGAGTTTCACATATGGTGATAAATTATTTTTTATGTTCTCTCGAAATTGTAGAATTAAAGGTTAGGCAAATACTCCGTAAGATGTAAAATTTTACCTTTTGATATATTAGTTAATTGGACAATTAGAAACCACGAACACGTAGAGCTTGTTGAATACATTCCATTTCACTATTCACGTGAGTTGTTTGGAGTGTAAATGATAGAATTACATTTATCCTAAGGATAAAAAATTATTTACACAATAATCGAGTCCAATTTAGACAATGACTTCTCGTGTTTTTTGTCTATTTGTTAAGGGTTAATTAGATACGCCAATTTAGATATGTAATTGCAATTTGACGGCTTGGAAGATATGCCATTACAATTCGTCTATTTGGAAACATGCCATTACAATTCACCAAAAGTTCAAACCATGCCATATTCTGCGTCTTTGATTTCTTTGGACCCACCAACAAACCGCAATATTTCTGTATAGCCCAAAATGCTCCTGCTACACCATCTCTTGCTCTCCCTCTCCTAGACCCTTGGACCCCATATGTCATCTTCTTCATCTAGCCTTTATGTTCCTCCCGGTAGCACTATATCTTCACGGCTCAGGGAGGATGAGATGAGGGTGTAGCTTGATCACTCGGGCGCTCAGGGGTGGGTGAAAGGTGGAGGGGTAGAAATCGGTAGCACCAGATGAGCGGCACCGACGCGGAGGTCGGGGCGGGGTAGGGCAGGAGTTCCCGGTCGTGCGCATCAAGGTCATCTCCCGGTAAATACATCATGTCGTCGTCATCGTCTCTTCCCGCCCACCGCTTCTATAACCTTCTATAGGGTTAATTTAGAGCTTTCGATGACCGACGGGTTCTCCAGCAAGAGCGAGCTCCACTTGCTGCTTGTTGCTTGCGTGGGGAACCGACTATTTATTTATCAAGGGAATTTTTCTCTCTCGTTGTCCTCACAATCTTGGTGAACGCCGTAAATCTAAACACCTTTCATCAGTTACATGCACAAATCAATGTGATGTCCTCTACTCATTGTTGAACGCTACACCACCGCAGTTTCTCCGCTTTGTTTTTTCTCTCTCTGCTCCTTCTTGCATCAACTCATTAACAAAGACCATAAACGGGTTTGAGTGCGGGTAACCCATTTGATGATATTCCACTTGTGTTGAAAAAGACACTAAGTGCTGAACGCGACCATGGTGATCAATCCTGGCAGCGATTCGCCCCCTTCGGACAGAGAGAATTGTTCTCTCCCACTGTGCTCACAACCTCGTTGAACGCCCTAAATCGTAGCACCTCTCATCAGGTACACGTGCAGATCGACGTGTTGTCCTCCGCTTATTGTTGAATATTGCCTCCTATATAGAAGAACGTGGTTGGGCACATAGGACTTCGGGTTGTCCGCAGTCGTCGTACTCTATTCTCGTTCTCTGAAAGGAATATTCTTGCCTAGTCATTGAGATTCTCTACTCTATATCATTTTTTTATACACCCGTTATCCTCTAGATCTTATATTCTATACCAACTACCAACATGTGAGCTCACCCATATTTTTTTCCTCCTTTTCTTTCACGGACGCCACCGCTCCCCCCACTCTCTCTTCTCCCTCTATCTCCCCTCTCTCTAGTAGCTGCGGCGGCGGCGGCGAGAGGTGCCGGTCTCCCCAGCCGGTAGCCTTCAGTCTCGTCGGCCTCCAGCGGCACGCGGAGCGGCCGGACCCCAAACTCCGAAGACGCGCAGGCGGCTGCCGCGACATCGACGGCGGTGGATGGCCTCCCGGCATCGGACGGTCGCACGACAACGGCAAAGGACTCCCGCGGTGGCCACATACGACCACACGACAACGGTTGACGCTTCTCATGAATGTCCACGCGGCAACGGTGGAGGGCTCCCACGTATGGCCACACGGCGACAGTGGAGGCCTCCTGCGGCGGCCATGGACGGCTACGCGGCGACAGTGGCGGACCACGAACTCTGAAGACACGCAGGCGGCTGCCACGGTGGCCGCAGATAGCTCCCACGACGACGATAGCGGCGGACGATCACACAACAATGGTGAAGAACTCTTCCCGCGGCTACGGACGGCCATGCGCCGGCGGTGGAGGGCTCCCGCGGATGGCCACGTGACAACAGTGGATACCTCTTACGGCGGCCATGAATGGCTGCGCTGCTGCTGCGGCGGCGGACCCTAAACTCCGAAGACGCGCAAGCGGCTGCCGCCGCGGCGACGGCGGCGGACAGTCGCGCGACGACGGCGAAGGACTCCTGCGGCAACCACGGACGGCCACTCCGCGGCGGTGGAGGGTTCCCGCGGACGGCTACGCGGCAACGGTGCAGGCCTCCTATATCAGCCATGGACGGCTGTGCGGCGGTGGCAGCGAATCTCGAAGTCCGAAAACTCGTAGGCGGCTACCCGCCGGCCACGGATGGCTCCCACGGCGGCGGACAGCCTCCCGACAGCGGCGGCCACGGACGGCCACGCAACGGCAATTGAGGGCTCCCTCGGATGGCCACGCGGCGACGACGGAGGCCTTCTACAGCGGCCATGGACGGCTGTGCGCTGGCGGCGGCGGACGTCTTGCGCGGCGGCCGCAGATGGCTGTGCGGCGACCACGAAGGGGTGGCGGCAGACGAAATAATATATACAGTTAGATCTTCATTAAATCTGACGACATATATTCTTATCTTTTTTTGGATTAACAGAATATTATAGACCGTTAGATCTTCATAAAATCCAACGGCATATATTCTTTTCTTATTTTTTAGATTAACGGAATATTATAGACCGTTAGATCTTCATAAAATACGACGGCATATATTCTTCTTTTTTTGATTAACGTGGGATTTTCTATTTTTTAGATTAACGGAACATTATAGACCGTTAGATCTTCATAAAATCCGACGGCATATATTCTTCTCTTTTTTGGATTAACGTGGGATTTTCTAGGCCCTCTCGGCGAACGTGGTGGCTCCTTTTGCTTCTATTGTAATAAGATAATAATAGATAGAAGATTTATAATCAATGAGTGAGGCAACTAAAATTTTACTATTGTTGCCCCCTATTTAACGTCAGGGTAAAATCAGAAAATTTAACAGAAGAAAGTATGGTTCCACTTAGCTAAATAAACATAACCATTTCATTACATATAGAAACCTGCTGATTCGAACATGTCCTGCTACAGATCTTTTCTTTCCGTGATCGTGTCAGACTCGTGCGTGCGCCCACTCCGACTCGGAACTGGACCCTCTTCCAAATTAAACCATGAGACATATGGCAGCACAGACTAATAATCGGATTCCCGGACACAGCAGCGTGCGCGCTCGATCACATGCCCAGCATCACGCGCGCGGAGACGGTGAATTGATCACACGCAGCAGACAGCAGCACGCCGTCGTCTGTCCGCTAAGCGTTAACCCGCGCCGCCGGCGTACTGCCGCTCGGCGATCTCGCGCTGCCCGGCCGCCATGTCCTTGCCGAGGTCGTGGCTGGCCTTGCGCCACGTACCCGCGGTCCCTCTGGCGCCGGCCGGCGCGTAGCACAATGCCACCCTTACGGCCTGTATCCCGGCGTCCGCGCTGGCCGGCGACGACGCATCGAGGTGCCACATGACTGTGTGATGGTGTCCTCGCCGGCATGCTCGCAGGACAGGACTACCGGCGAGGACAGACAGATGCATCAAGTTTGTCACGAGATGCACGTCGGGTAATTTACTCATTAGTAGTAGGAAACGCAAACTCTGCACACTAACTGATGATTTTGTAACACACATTTAAATCAGATATATACATTGGCATATGGGCAGCTAAATACTTGGGCCTCTGCATCAGACCTACAGAGGCGCTCGTCCATCTGACCGAGCTCAACTTGTTGAACTGAAACGTGCAGGAAAGAAAAACCTGGAAGGTGAACAAAGCTTGGTTTGCCTAGCAAACAATTTTTAATCACCATGGGTGGCAGATATGTCGTCGGATCCGGTCGAAGGCTCCATCGCCATGCCTCCATGGTCCATCACACTCTTGTTGTACACCATTCACGTTTCCTGGTCCTGGCTGCACTGCGCTGCAGTGCCAGTAAAGTGTAACAGCTTAGCTCTCTTGCACCAGCCAGCCAGGGCGCGCAGTTGTCCAGTGCGATCGGCGCGCTTGCGCTCTGAAACAACGGACATGGATTATCTGTCTTCAGGTCAATTCCTTCGATCTCTGAATCTTGTTTAGATGCCTAGGAACTGCAAGCATTCGAAGGCGAACCAGAGTTTGGGATTTTTTTTTTTACACAAGAGCATTGCGTATCATTGTATTAAGGTAGGAGAGAGTTTGAAATTTACAACAGTGCCGCTTTGATGGCGCCAACCATGAGTGGCGAGAGAGGATCCCCCTGCCTCACACCTCTCTTACAATGAAAAGTCTTTCCTGGTACTCCATTTAACAGAACAGAGGAGGTGCCTGAAGTAAATATTGCTTCCATCCATTGCAGCCATGTATCTGTGAAACCTTTGGCTTTCATGATATTCAACATTGATTGGTGTTCAATTTTGTCAAATGCCTTCTCAAAATCCAGTTTCAAAATAACAATATCCTTCTTGGACTTATGACAGAGATGAAGGTACTCAAAACACCAGGCAAGACAGTCTTGAATTGTTCTTGCCTTTATAAATCCATACTGATTTTCACGGACTAGAAGCTTAATAACCCTTTGTAACCTGTTAGCCAACAACTTGGTAATAATCTTCACAGAGATGTTCAGAAGGGAAATTGGCCTGTAGTGTGAAACAGATTCAGCTCCATCGATTTTGGGAATGAGGGTGATGTAAGACCCATTGATACTTCTAAGACAGATTTCTCCCTTTTGAAAATCTTCACATAGATCATAAAAGTCCTGCTTAATAATGTGCCAGCACCTTTTAACAAAGTCAGTGTTAAAACCATCAGGACCAGGTGATTTGTCAGATGGCAATGATTTAACTACTGCATCAATTTCATCCTTTGAGAATGGTTCATCAAGACAGTGTAAATCTGCAGAGTGCTGAAGGAGATCTTCCAGGCATAGTCACCGGGAACGCGGTACGACGCGGCGATCCTCGTTCCTGGGAACGTCGTCCCAAATCGCGGAACGGGAACGCGCCGGGACGGCTGCTGGTTCGCCAGCGGAACTCGACCCAGCCTCCCGCCCGCGCCGTCCGCGGAACTCGACCGCGCCGCCGTGGGAACTCGCCCGCGCTGCCGCCTCGGGAAGCGATTCGTCGTGCGGCGCGTCTGCTTCGGGCTAGGCGAGGGAGGCAAAGCGCCAGCGGTCAGCCTCAGCCCCCATTAATCCGCCGCGGAAGCCAATCGGTCAGTCCCACTCCCAAATCCGTTCATATACTCCTCTCCAGTTTTCCCTCGTCCTCCTCCTCCAGTAGTCCAGTCCTCCCTCTTCTCTGCTCCAGTTTTCTCCCTCTCATCTTGCTTCTGTTGCACTGGAACTGGACTGCAATGGCGTTCGGATCGGGGTGTGGGGGCTCTAGGAAGCGCAGGCGGTCCGAGGATGATGAAGACATACAAGCCGATGGTGAAGACATAGACGCCGGTGAGGAAGAGGTCGTCGAACTCGAAGATGAAGAGGAAGAACAACCCTGTCAAACTCAAGCTGCTTTCATCGCTGGTAAGATAAATCCTTTCATCGCTGAAATTACTATGCTTGGAGGAGAAAAAGGAAAGAACGACGGTGGATCAAAGAATTGGAGATGCAACCATTGCAAGAAGCTTTGCCCAATCTAGACTGGTCGGGTTCGGTTCTAGACCGCAAAACGATGAAAGAACCGTATTAATCATGTGCTTCTCGTCGTTCTGATCATAATATTTGCGTCCCTCGTTCCATACATATGGGTTCGCGTCCCTCGTTCCTTCTCGTCGTTCCGGGAACGTCGTCCCAAAATTAACATGGATCACGATCCATGTTAATTTGGAACGTACTGAAGCTGTATACTCGTCGTTCCAGTGAGTATTGAAAATTCGCGTCCCATGTTCCTCGTACCCGTTCCTCGACCCGGTCGACCCGGGGACACGGTGACTTAGCTTCCAGGTTGTATGGTGCCTCATTTTGGAACTCAGAGGTTCCAAGCCTCTCCTTATATGCCTCCCAGTGTAAGGCAGCTTTCTCATTGTGATCTGTAATGCATTGGCCATCCTCCTTCTTCAGTGAAGTTATTGAGTTCTTTCTCAACCTAATTGTAGCATTAGCATGAAAGAACTTAGTACCAGCATCCCCATCTTTCACCCACCTTATAGTTTCCCTCTGTCTCCAATAAATTTGTTGTTCTTTAGTAGGGAGCTGAGCTCTTCATCAAGTATCCTTTTGAAATTCCATTCCATTACTGTCAGGTCTCTAAATTCCTCCAGGATCTCCAAAAAAGAAATTATCAATTTGACATTATCTATGGTCATCTTAAGAGATGAGAGTTGTACCTTCCAAGCTTTCAATACTCTCCTTAAGTTCTTGAATTTTGCTGTTAGAGCCTTGGCCTTGTCTGTCTGATAAGTTGGCAAAGACCACCCATGCTGCACTATTTGTTCGAAATCCTCATGCTCCATTAGATAATTCTCAAAACGAAATATGCTGCCCCTGGGGATATCTGTGCTAATTGTCACCACACATGGTGAATGATCCGAGGTTTCCATAACCAATGTCTGAACCACAGTGTTAGGATAGGCATTAGTCCATGAGTTTGAAGTAAAGAACCAGTCTAATCTCTCCAGTAACGGTGAGGCTTGTTTATTTGTCCAGGTGAATTGTTTACCAAACAGAGGCAACTCAACCAAACCAAGAGCACTAATGGCTTCATTGAAAAGAAACAGACGTTGTGGATCAGAACCCGGCTTATTCCTGTTTTCAGGTTCCCTCATAAGGTTAAAATCCCCAAGCACCAACCAGTTTGTTTCCTCTGGCATCCGAATATTCCTAAACCACTGCAAAAACTCCCTCCTTCCTTCATCAGAACATGGGGCATAAACATTGGTCAACACCAAAAAATCACCATTTAGGTTTGATGTGAGCCCAACTGAGATTGCAAACTCACTCTGAAAAAGCAAACTACCTTCAAACAAGGAACTTTTCCAAGCAGTTATTAACCCCCCTGAGGCACCATTGGAAGGTAAATATTCAAAACGATCAAAGCCTGGGGTTGTGAATTTTCTAACGAACTGATCATCAAAAGACTCCTTCTTTGTCTCTTGTAGGCAAACAATAACACTTTGGCTTTCTTCTTCAAAAATGGCGCCAACCATCCCCACTACGATCTAGAAACTATTACAAGAACAGTGGCGACCGAAAGGGGAAGGAGCATAGTCACCGGGAACGCGGTACGACGCGGCGATCCTCGTTCCTGGGAACGTCGTCCCAAATCGCGGAACGGGAACGCGCCGGGACGGCTGCTGGTTCGCCAGCGGAACTCGACCCAGCCTCCCGCCCGCGCCGTCCGCGGAACTCGACCGCGCCGCCGTGGGAACTCGCCCGCGCTGCCGCCTCGGGAAGCGATTCGTCGTGCGGCGCGTCTGCTTCGGGCTAGGCGAGGGAGGCAAAGCGCCAGCGGTCAGCCTCAGCCCCCATTAATCCGCCGCGGAAGCCAATCGGTCAGTCCCACTCCCAAATCCGTTCATATACTCCTCTCCAGTTTTCCCTCGTCCTCCTCCTCCAGTAGTCCAGTCCTCCCTCTTCTCTGCTCCAGTTTTCTCCCTCTCATCTTGCTTCTGTTGCACTGGAACTGGACTGCAATGGCGTTCGGATCGGGGTGTGGGGGCTCTAGGAAGCGCAGGCGGTCCGAGGATGATGAAGACATACAAGCCGATGGTGAAGACATAGACGCCGGTGAGGAAGAGGTCGTCGAACTCGAAGATGAAGAGGAAGAACAACCCTGTCAAACTCAAGCTGCTTTCATCGCTGGTAAGATAAATCCTTTCATCGCTGAAATTACTATGCTTGGAGGAGAAAAAGGAAAGAACGACGGTGGATCAAAGAATTGGAGATGCAACCATTGCAAGAAGGCATTCAAAAGTAGCTTAACCAGGGTTCGTGTTCATCTTCTTGGTGCTCAACCCGGCAAGAAACCTTTGCCCAATCTAGACTGGTCGGGTTCGGTTCTAGACCGCAAAACGATGAAAGAACCGTATTAATCATGTGCTTCTCGTCGTTCTGATCATAATATTTGCGTCCCTCGTTCCATACATATGGGTTCGCGTCCCTCGTTCCTTCTCGTCGTTCCGGGAACGTCGTCCCAAAATTAACATGGATCACGATCCATGTTAATTTGGAACGTACTGAAGCTGTATACTCGTCGTTCCAGTGAGTATTGAAAATTCGCGTCCCATGTTCCTCGTACCCGTTCCTCGACCCGGTCGACCCGGGGACACGGTGACTTAGGGAAGGAGGGGAAGGGTACAAGACGATTACTCATTCACTAGACAAACCTAGGTGCCTCGCACCGGCCTTGATCCATTGTTGGCTTTGAACTTTGATTGAGGAGTACCACTATACCAGAGATTCAGAGAACGGCCGGTCAAACTAGCCACTCCATTTTCCTCTACCGTTCACACGCCTCCTATTCTCGACTGCTAGGAAGAAGGCGAGCGCGGCCCAGGGGGAACGCCGGCGGCGACCTGGAGGGACGCGTGGACGCCCGCCACGCTGTCTGCCCGTAGCCCGCTGCCCACCGGCACCGCGGACGCGTCCAGCGCGTCGGCGCGCACGTGGTGGGACGTCGTGGTGACGTTGCGGGCGGCATTGTACTCGACTGTGGCCGTGCCGGCGGCGTATGACGCTACGGCTGCTCAGCGATCTTGTGCTTGCTGGCTAGTTGCTGTTGCGACTGGTGCGGAGACCCGCCGATTTAGCCGCAAACTGGCGCACGCGATGCTCCGGGCCGCTTCCGTGGCTCGGATCCTGCCACTTGCTTTCGATCTGACGGCTCTTATGACCCCTGGGGTGGACGGTAAATGAAATACCGACCACCCCCACCCCCGGTTTTCGTCGCTCAGGACATCTCCCCACCGGGCGCCGGCTTCTGCAACCGGAGCGGCCACTGGCACGCGTTCCGCGGGGTACGGCCACGTGCTCAACCCCTCCATGTCCACGGTTCTGTCGTTCGGCAACACCTCCTACCACGACCTCATCGGCTGGCTCGCCAACCTACCGGGCCTGCCGCTGGGGCGGGGCCCCGCGCTGCGGGCTGCCGACGCGCTCTCCGCCTACAACACGCGTTCTCCGCCAAGTTATGCTTCAGAAACCGTATCAACATCCAAAATACAGGGCCGGATGCAAGGGCCCCTCCCCTGATATGTATACACTGCGTATATTAATATATTATACAATACTGATGCATCGTAGCATGTTTACTCGCATTCAGCCAGAGAACAGAGAGGAAAAAGGAAAAAACATGAATCTGATACTGATACGCGACTCCCGCTCGCTGTGTCCAACGCCTGGAGTTTGGAGACTTGACTCCAGTCCACACAGGCAAAGACGTTGCCCGAAAATACGTTGTTTTCAATTACGCCAAGACAAAGACGCTGCCGGAGAATACGCTGTTACAGGTTCGCTATGAATTCTTGATTTGATGTTTGGTTCATGGATGATGATCAAAAGTGTGCGCTGCTTGCATTAGGCTATCGATAATCATTTGATTGAACATGGAACGAGGATACATAATAGTGGGATTTGCGAGTTCTAAATGACAATTGATAATATTTGTTTGAGTTGATCCTATATCTTTGTAGTTTTGCACTAGTTTTTTTCATTACTAATTGTTTTTCGACTTTCCGCACCGTCATGTCATTCAAAAAGTATTCATCAGGCAATGAGACAAAAAAAGGAAAATTTATTGGATTGGATTGATACTTTTAGAAGAAAATTTCAAGATAATATGTTTAAATTATCGATATGAACTTTTTTATGCATCTTAATTGATTGTTGGCAACATGATAACAATAATAGTAGTGGTAACATTTATGTATTATCGCTCTTGTTATTGTTCTTATTGATGACTAGCAAAAATACCCGTGCGTTGCTACGGGTACTTAGCTCTTAGTTCGTTATTGTCTCGAACTCAATTCACTCGTTTCTTTTGATAGCTGGTGTGCTATCCCTACGAGAAAAAGGGCTGCTAGATTTTATTTTCCTCCTCGAGGATTTGTTGGTGCTCTTGATGATATGATGATGCCCTCGGTGCACCCATACTCATATATGCACTCTAGCGTGTCTAGCTCGTCAATGTCATTCCATGCATGCTCATCTATATATGCCATTGCCCACCTTCGATGCTGAAATCTCCAAGCCACCACCCGCACAGCCTGTGTGGAAGGTGGTCTGTATGATGGTGATGAGTTGCAACACGGGGAGCAGGATCGGCGGTGTCCATGCACTACTGAAATTTATTGGTCTTTTTGAGTTGTTTTCTATAAAAATGTAGATTATCCTAGAAGGTACATTAAAATAAAGAGTTGACGATCTCTGAAGTGTAGATAATTATACTCAGATAAACTATGACGTGTTAAATCATCCAGAAGATCGTAAGCACCTCTCATCACAATATATGCATATATAAACTGATCTAGGGACACAGTAGAAATTCTAAATCGATCGATCCAACATTTTGTATCGATAATGAATTGTGAGCATGAGTTAGACAATGAGATCAAAAGTTTAGAAACATACCGACTTTCTCTTTGAAAGTAGTAGACATGTAGTATTAATATACATAAAAATATAGTCAATCAAATATTAAAAAATTCATCTCTACATAGCCCAGCGCTCACGTTGGACTTACATGCATGTTGTTTGTTTTGCTAGTGCCGCAAATTCGTCAAAGCACAGTGTTAATTTTTTTTTGAGGGAAAAGCACAGTGTTAATGAGTCCACGTATGGTCGGCAGCCCGCACGTCCAACTGCTTGGGCACCTGACGCACGCTGCTGGGTGCTGGGGGCTGACCGTCGCACCTGCCGGCCCACGCGCGATGCTTGTGCGCTATCTCAGCCAACGTGTTCGAGTCCAGTTTGAGTTAGTCCGACAAAGAGTCCTGCTCGAGTTACTTACCAGGCAAACGGATCGAAAGCCCAACGGGATTTTGGCTCGGACGAATAGACTCACGAAAAAGAAAAGACGGACTGACATAGCACAAAGGATCAAGTGCATAAATATTAGACTAAACTACAGAATTTATAATTATATTAGGGGGTTTTTCATAAAATTATGACGCACCGCAGAAACAATCCTTACTTTATAATTAGGTAGAGATATAGGCCCCCACTTTTTGTTCCGCCCCGGGACCGGAAATCTTAGGACCGGCCCTGCCAAAATATAACTTATTATTGGGTTATTATTGTGATTGGTCATTGGAGGGAGTAAATAGTAGAATTACAAAAGTAACAATTTTTCGAGGTACCTCAAAATTAAAAGGCATACCTGCATATTTAGTTCCTTCAAGAGAGGTGCAACTTCTAAGAGGAACATTGTCCATTGGAGGTCACACTCTTCATGAATTAAACGAAGTCTTATTATCTGAAGATTCTGCAGTTTAGGAGCTAGAGGTTTATTACCTTTAGGTTGAATCCAAATCTACACAAAATCATGTATTGTACATCGTTAGCACTATAACAAACCATAAAACTTCAATGATGAAAAAGAACAAGAAGTGTGGTGTCATTACTACTCACCCTTTAACATATGAAATTCAAATCCAGTTTACTTATCATCGCATTATCGAGGAACTCACTTAACACAAAAGTTTTGTGCATAGTTGTGCCAGTTGTACTTAGGGTTAGCCCCTGAAGCTGTGGGACATGGTGGAAGGACAATGTATATTCATCTTTGGAAGGCACCCAGTTCTGACACGTCAAACGTGCAAGTTGCCGATGCTCTATTTGAAGTACAGATTGGTTCCCAGCATCACAGTTGTTGAGGCCAAGGTACTCCAGCTTCTTACATGTGTTAGCACGTTAGAGAAGTCAAATGTCTAACTTTTGCTAACAATTTCTCACTTGTATTGAATGTGCCATAACCTCCTGCTAATTTTTTTTTGGCCGTGTCAATTGTAGGCCTTGTTGGTCTAACACCTCAGGACCCAAAGGAGGTCAAGCAGTACGCTCAATACGCTCAGTCTACACGCCAAGCTGACAAAGAGGTCAAGCAGTACGCTCAGTCTACACGCCAAGCTGCTCTTCATGAGCAAGTTGAAACTATGATAGCTACTTAAGCTTGTTGATCCGTTCGTTTAGCGAAGTTGAAACATTAGTTGAATCTTCTTAAGCGAGATCTATTAAAGCTGACAAGTAGTTTCTTTGGTGCATTGTATACTGTGAATTATGTTAAATCCTTTGCGGAGGTGTAACACATTGTATTCTTGTTACAACCCATGTTGCCAGGGCGGAAGGTGTTGTTGTTATCAACACTGGCTAGGCCTATGTTTATGCTAGCGAGCTGAATCTCACCAATGTGGCACAAGGAGGACATATACTTCTAGTTGGCTTGCCTGATGGGTCACCAGCTAATATACGCTATCTGTAGACATCTCTTAAGCTGCAGCCATATTGTATCAGTAGACTTCTGTTAAGTTGGTTTTTTGTTGATGTGATTGGCACTAAATATTTGATGCTACAGGACTATGATAGCTACTTTAAAATCAGATGTTATTCGCAGCAGGTTTATAAATCTGTTATGCAGCCATCTTCTATTTGCTCTATGAAGTGTTTGTTAGGTACAATGTTGGAAAATTCTTGATCCATTTTCCACTGAGTTCATCTTTGTGTTGACAGTTAGCACTTGAAAAAAAACTTTAAAGCAACAAAAAATGTTCTCTTCCGCCATAAAAAATAACGCAAGCCTAAATTCCGTGTCCTTCGCTTATTTGACGCCTCCATAGTGTACGGCGGTGTTGTTGCTCCAAACTGAATTAATCATCAAATTAAGCTCCAAACTGAATTAAACTATTTCTTAATGCCCAGCTTGCAGGGATAACTACTTTGGCACGACAAATTATTTATTATACATGATGGATCCATTTTACATAGGATTGCACCTTACATATTTATAACCATGTTTGGTATTCACTATTCAGTCATTCAGATATTTTAGAAGAACTACTAAGGTTGTAAGGATCAAAGAATATCACACAATTCCATGCATCAATATATCCAAGTTTAGCATTCAGAAATATCAAAAAGAGCTACTAAAGTGTCCTGGGATAGCACAAGGAGGTTCTTGAGTGGGTTAGTGACAGTAGATATTCTTGGCCTCATTGTAACAAAGATATTCTTCTTCGAGTAATACTTCAATGAGAAATATTAACATCAGGCAGTAATGTTTGGAGTCCCAGGGAAGAAACATGAGGGGCAAGTTCATCTTTTGATTTTGTAACATCAGGTTTTTAAAAGATTTAATTCTGTTCTGACATAGGCACCCCTCACTGCATTAATAGGGTTAGCAACATGCAGGGGGTGTTGAAAATCTGTGTTTGCTGTTGGAAATCACATAATGAAAGAGGCAATCTCGACTTAATGTCTGTCTAATTATAACTATTTTCACAACGTTTCCAGCTTAATATACCAAGTCAGATAAATTTCTAGACCTGACGTGAATAATCGTCATGAGAATACACTGTAGCAGGTAGCATTCGGAAAATTGGACCATTCTCATAGGTATGCTGCCATACATGTGACAAAAACTAACAACCAAAATGATGACACGGCAAGAGAAACCAAGCATAAGTACTGCTTTAAGAGAACTTTATGTTGCCTTATCTGAATAAGTCCTTTAGACTTGGTTCCAAGAAATCAATGACCATTACATTACAGTGCCCCTCCACTCTGAACCAATTCAGATGAAATATATGAAAGAAGCGAATTGTATCCTTGTATTGGCACTCCTACTTACTTGCCCCTTGGAGGAGAATGCACAATTTTGACTCATAATGAAGCTGATGATGCTTTCATTTGATAATTTCCTATTAAAATATGTCAGGAAGGAAAAAGTTCAGGTAGCATATCCGCATGGTAAAAGCGGCATTTCCTAGACTAAGATTACCAATTATATTGCTTAAGAAAATGGTTAACCCGCATAATGTCTTCAAGTCAAGTTTTTTTTCTGTAGCACAGTTTTTGCTTCAGTCAAGCTGGTAGTTCAAGATGTACAGGATAAAAGGTATAATTAAAAAATCTCTAAATCACAAACATCGGAGATCAACTTTCAGCAAGTACATTTCAAGGTTTTATCATTTGATTTTCTAAAACAAGCACTAAGCACAAGTAGTTACAGTTCAGAACACCATCAACACTTACAGTTAGGTTGTGCCACAAAATTTACACAAGTGTTCTTGCGAAACCGTTTCTAGCAATAATAGTTGACCACCAAAGGTAAATTTGCATATGCTCGTAGAACTAATGCCTAATGTCACACATATGCTTGCACAATAAGAGGTCTACAAACCGGGTCAAATTAGTACCATATAGTTACTTTTCTTCTCTGACATTATCTTGTTTCTTCCTCTTACTTTCCTTGTGGTTACTGATTCAAAAACCTCCCGGAAGACCTAATTTTTTTTAGTCTTAGAACACCTTACTTTAGTAACAGAACCTTCTAGTTTAACAACCAAAGGTGCTGATGCATTGCCTTTTTCTTGATATCATCTCCTTTACAATCGGGTGTCGGGTGTTGCAATCGGGTGCATATGGGACCCAGTGGCGAGTTTCGGCGGTTGCGATGATGGTGGGCGGTGGAGGGAAGCGAGTGGGCTCGGTCCAGGCACTTTCAGTTTGTCGGGCGGAGGTCCTCAAGCGGGTAAGCTTCGATCCGGGGGTCGGGCAATGGCGTTTGCTATTTCGCCTTGAGGGCGTTGTCTGCAAGATTTCGTTCGATTGCGGCTCATGGAAGCTCTACATGGTGAAAACCAAACGTTGGCGTTATCGCGCCTTTGCCTTACTGAAGGCGTTGTTTGGATTGTTTCCTGTAGCCATTGGTGGTGGAGTCGTGGGCTCCGCGGAAGGTTGGGTCCAGTCGATTTTGTAATGGTTTCATGGCCCTTTAGTTTGTTCTTCGTCGCGAGTAGTTTCTGCATATCTTTGGTGCGCGGCCTAGAGGGTCTCGTCATGGGTCTGTTGGATGCTGCTCTTCGAGCGGTGTGCGCTTTATTGTAAACTGGTAATCTTGTATCTTTCGGATGATCTATCTATAAAGCAGGCTACGGCCTTTCCTGGATATCATCTCCTTTACTATTCTTCATCTCATCCAGATATTATAACTGGCTTGATTTCATGAAATGTGAAATCAAGGTCACAGGAATATTACAACCGGTAGGATATAGTTCTTGTCTTTTGATCAAGGCCCCTCTAAATGTTATGCTACATAGATTTCTTCTTTTCATATGGCACTCAAGAGTAATAAGAAGAACTACATGTCTGCATCAAGAGATTCCAGCAGTGATGTACACATCAATTTATAATCAATGAGTGAGGCAACTAAAATTTGACTATTGTTGCCTCCTATTTATCATCAGGGTAAAATCAGGGTACATGTATGTATAAATAATGGAAAAAAGCATGGTTCCAGTTAGCTAAAGGAAACATAACCATTTCATTACATATAGAACCTGCTGATGATCGAGAACATGGATTCAGCACCAAAAACAAAATATCTAAACAAGCTCAGAGACAAGAAAACAAGAGAGTAGATATACAATCAGATGCCAATTCCTATTTTAATAGGCGAAGATCTCCACTATGAGATTTGTTTCCTTATTATTTTCTTTTCCTCTTGAGTCCGTGGAAATCTTGTAGAAGGTGAGAACTTACAGCCTTCTCACAGGAGCCACTATCGAGCAGTATCATATGTTCCAAATTCACGGCTACTTCCACAACACACCTTACATACCCTGTGAATTTCTCGTTGATTTGGTAGCCCTTGATAGTAAGTTCCTTCAAATTATGAATCCTTACAGACGAAGTCCCTCATCTGGATCATCATCGCCTCTGGTCGCTCTCGATGCGTTCTGAATTCCCCTCGAACGATGGAGAGGACGAGAGGCCGGGCCGGGGCGTGCGTGGTGGCGGTTCTTTTCCGTGAGGAGGAGACGTGTTGTGTTTATAAAGAGGAGACGAACCCGGCTCGGCTGTTATTGTGTGTAATGTTGTACGTATTTGATTCGTATTCGTCTCGGCGTGTGCCTCAGTCGGTTTCCTAATATTTTTCTTCTTTCTTTTACCGTCGTCCCCTACTCCGATCCGTGACGGCGGCTGCGGCACCTCATCAAGAAAGTACCCTCATCAAGACATTGTGCTGCCGCTCAGCCGGGCCTGCTGTTGTCGTCTATCCTCTCAAGTCCATCATCTTCGTTCCGTGACGAGCAGAACTGCAGAAGTGCGTTGTGTTATAGTAGGAAGCTTGCACGCCTAGCTTTCTTAAAGTGCTGGGATGAGCCTTTGATTTTCGAAATTTTGTGTGGCACACGACGTGGGTGGGATGACAGTACGACACAACGCTACCAAGATTTTTTTCCCCGTTCTCATGTGTGTGCCCTTTGCAATACAGACGTTCCAGGGCTTGCCGTCTGATAACGCTCCAAAGCAACATACAATCGTAAAAATCATGCCCAGTACAATGTATAACATGGATGTGATCAATTGATCATGCGCCGATTCCATTTCGAATAAGTTTTAGGCTTATAGAAGTACACCTGGGCTGGGGACCCTAGTATTTTGGGAGCCCGGGGCGGTTGCCCCGGATGATTATACTACAGGCACAGGGCCGGCTCTGCACCAGATTACAAAAGCAAACAACTCAATATATGCTAACCAAAACCACCTGTAAAAACATGGTACAATCCCTCAGTATACAAGATTGAATGAGCTCAGAAAACAAATTAACATAGATGTGATCATGTTCCGATTCCTATTTCAAAAGGTCTGGAACTCCATTCTAAAATTTCTTTCCTCATCAGAAATATCTCTTCTTCAGTTCGTGGATATCTTGTCGAACGAGAATACTTACAGTGTTCGCAAACAGTTTTATCAAGCAGTATTATCCGTTCTAGATTAACAGCTGCTTCCACAACACGCCTTGTATATTTGGTGAACTTCTCTTCGATCTGGTATCCGTTAATGACAAGCTCTTTTAAATTGTAATGCTTCAAATTATCAGGTGCATCCCACGTTAATGAATCACATTTCTTTTGATAGAGTTGTTGACATAGCTCGATGAATTCTTCAGTCTCATCCTCCTCGTGTCCACAACTTGTATGGTCCCACACCTACACAGGAGACATAGCTCGATGAACCACAGTTAAAGGCATTTGATAAATGAACAAGTGAGCATGTACTGTAGCTTGTGTATAGATGATTAGCACTCTATCCGCTTTTAGAGAAATGGCATTTAGGATAAGCTAATTATTTTTTAAAAAAGGATCAATTAGCTTGTCACGATCTAGTATTTGTGGATAAAATTTTAATGCTTACATTTGTGGACTGGGAGAGTAAATTTCTATGGAGTACTTTCGACAATTGAGAAAGTACCTGTACATGCATTTTCTTTAAGAGTGGTGCAGCTTCCAAGAAAAACAAAGTCCAATCCAGATCACACTGTTCATGAATGCGTCGAAGGGAAAGGAACTGCAGATTCTGCAACCAAGTCCCTGCTAGTTTCGGAGCTTCTAGTTGAATCCAAATCTGGACATGGTGAAGTCAAAGTTTATCAACAAACTCACTATACATAAAAATCTTCGAATGCAAATAAACATATTTCTTCAAATGCATCATCGTGACTCACCCTTAAGCATGAAAAGTCCAAATCCAGTTCAGTTATCATCACATTAATTAAGAACTCACTAAGCTGTAATTTTTTGTGAAATATTGTGCTTGGATTGCTTAGGATTAGCTTTGAAAGCCGGGGAACATAATCAAAGGATAGGGGGTATTGATTCTCTTGATCTGTCCAAGCATGACAGGTCAAACAGGTGAGACTTGGAAGACATGCAAGCTGGACCCTTCCAATATGGCAGCATGAAAGTGAAAGTTTGTAAGCCGTGGGTGCTCTATCTCTAATACAGATCCAAAACCAAAGTCGCACCCTTGTAGGCTGAGGTACACCAGCCTTTTGCATTTATGTAGCACATTCTTCATGTCATTTATGTCGAGCGCCACACGTTGTATATGCAGGTAACCGAGGCCACCAAATGCATGAGGACCAGCATCAAAGAATTTCATGAAACGTCTTCCATACTCCATCTTATGGTCTTGTGTGCAATCCACACCCACAATTTCTGGAACCATCAAGAAATGTAATGCAGCGATTTCTCGCTTGGTCATGGCGCTGTCAATGCAACGGACAATGTCTATAGACTCTTCCATCAAGTAGAACTTTGCCCTCAAAAGCCTGATAGGACATTGCCTCTTGTGTGCTAACATACTCTTTGTCACTTCAACCATACTTGTGTTGATTTGCGCTAAATCATGACGAGTAAAGTCGGAATTTTTGTACTTTTGATGGAAGGATCCAACGTCTATAGTGATCCTTGAACGGAAATGGAAAAGATCCTTCCACCGTCCTGAGAGGACGCTGGTCCTTGCAGCCTCCCGTAGTCGTAGCCTCTGCAAGATGGAGAACAGAATATCATCTGGAAGACTGCTAAGCCTATCTTGTTGCTCGAGGCCATGTGCTGATGCAAGATCATCCTGCTCGAGTTCCTGAGTTGAAGCAAGATCTTCTTCATAGTGTTCCAGTGTTGATGTAGGAGTTTCCTGTTCAAGAACCTGCATGCATGCGTTCTTGTAAGATTGACTGAATGGTAAGGAAGAAAGGATCAAACAACAACGACCTCTAGCTGGTTTATTACCGTAGGAGAGAATAATCGATTACCACTTGTATGT
Source organism: Echinochloa crus-galli (assembly GCA_900205405.1). Taxonomy (NCBI): domain Eukaryota; kingdom Viridiplantae; phylum Streptophyta; class Magnoliopsida; order Poales; family Poaceae; genus Echinochloa; species Echinochloa crus-galli. The sequence goes on along the minus strand of OAMR01000183.1, from coordinate 57,359 downwards.
TTTTTTTCTAATAATTGTTGTTGCTACTGGCCAGTAATCAGTTATCAGTGAAGCAATAATAATCCAAAAGTGAACAACAGTCCTATGCCCCAAGCAGTCTCAAACCTTGACAGGCACTAGAATTGTCTAAGCACCAAGGGTTCCTAGACCTAGCAACTGCGTTCAATAATGGGTCGATCCGATCGACTGCGTGCGCGCTACCTGGACCTCGCCGAGACGCCGACCGCTACAGCTAATCCAAATATACATGAGTAAGGGGGCCGGGGCAGGAGATCAGATGTGCGTGTGCATACCTCCACGACGGCGCCGACGACCTTTGTACCGATGACCTTCTCGACGACCTCTGAGCGGATGAAGTCCGCCATCTGCCTGACTCGCTCGATCGCCGGCCGGCGCGTGGAATGAACCTTGCTTCCTCCTCTCGTGATCGCCGATTGGCGGCGACGACGTACGCACGGGCTCGATCTGGTTCCCTCGAGGGTGGTGGGACGTGGGCGTCGTACGTGGCGGTTCGTTTGTGTCGGTTCTGGCAGGGGCAGGCTCCTGTTTTGCGTTTATAGGTGAATTCCAATTCCAACTCTCCGATGCCAACGCCAGTTGCATGCCCTTTGTAACTACAAACACCTCTCGACCGCAAACAAATCAATCTTCACGCCGATCGGCGCGCGCGGAACACTCGAGAACCGCGATCACGCGAAGGACGGTTTAGGTCAAGCACAGTTGACGGATCTCGTCCACCCTAAGGCAGTCGAGATGGCTGCCGAGACCGAGGCCAGGGACATCAAGGTATGACGCTATATGATCTATCATCTCGCGCCTCGAGGCTTCGACTCGTGTTACCGTCACGGTTAGGATTGATCAATGCCCATCACAATATACATAAGATCAATGCCCTTTTTTTTCTAACGTAACTGCTTTAGTTGGTCGATCAACAACACATTTGAGGTTTTCTTTGTGAACATTGTGTTATTTACCATTTTCTCTTATTCAATTCCATCACAGGAACTCAAAGAGGAAGATCTTGCCTCAACAAAAGAAGCTGATGAGGAAGATAGGCTCAGCAACCTTCCCAGCGACATCTTGTCTTCCATCTTGGAGAGGCTGCTGTTGGAAATATGCCCTAGAGCCAACTGGATTCGATCCACTAGTGGGCTCAGGCGTTAAAGTCATAATGGGCCACAAATGTTGTAAAGCCCATTACCGAGGGAAGGGGTACACTATCTATTAACACCATATTGCTAATGGAAGATGGTGTGGGAAATTTCTCCCAATAAATATAGACCAAACCCCTCCTGAAAAGGACACGACTTTCAAGCAACAGCCGCGCTGCCTACGCCCTCTTCTCATCGTGCTCGTGGACCTAGCAGTCCGGCGCGCGACGTTTCCATCCTCGTACGTGTGGATACCTCGGAGGTGCTGCGCTTGGAGCACAAGGACGAACCGCACGTGCAGGACCAGACGGACGTAAGCAACTGCACTGCACTGCCACTTCGACGCGTTCGTCTACATCGAGACGGCTTCCGCTGCAACTGCGCGTCAAGTGGTAACAATCTGTGATCTATAACTGCTGCTGTTCCTAATTTTGGGTGAACGAGTTTTGTGTGAGCGGAGAGAGGTTCAGTGGTATCGGTTGGTTTAATGGTTTGGTTGACTCCCCACCCATTCTGAAAATGACCCGTCCAAGGATTGCATAGTCCATGTCCATGTCAGCAACACCAGGGTTTGGTGCATCGTCACTGCAACTCAGCAAGTCGCGAGCACACACAGTCCATTGCCTAATGTGCACACACAGTATGTTTATACGGTCTAATACCTGCCAGTATGTGTTTCAAGCACTGTGAAGGCGTGTTTGTGTGTGAGTAAAGGGCTGTGACGGAGCGCCAACCACTCGTGCTTTTAAATCCGCTTCCTAAAATTTCAGCTGCTGAGCCCTTGGTGATTAAAGGGAGGCCTGAATGCCGTATAGTGCCTAGAGAAAACGATTTAGTGCTCATGAATAGCGGTTGTTGCATGGGCAACAGGGTTACAGGCCCATATGACCTGTTCCAGGGTTCCAGTTCTAGTATTCGGCTGGCCACACCCATGTAAATGCCTGCCATTTGCCGATGGAGCCATGGAGTGGTGCTGGAGGCGTACGTAGCGTACTCCCATCACCATCAGGTTAACTCAGAGTCACAGCAAACTCTTGTGTAACGCTCGGAAACTACTTGGTAGCCGGAGAAGAACAATACTACTAACATCTGAAACTACACAGAGGCCCGGCCCGCGGAGGCGTTCAGCCCATGCTGCAACCTACCACGCGCTTTCCTGGCTGGCCCGAGGACCGCTCCAGACCCTCCTACCAGCCCAACACCCACCGCCGCGGCCCGCGTCCTGCCCCGCGCCACCGCAACTCCGCGATAACTGCGTGGCACAGCGTGTGCGCCCAGCGCCCGTGCAACATTGATCGAGAACTAGTAGTTGGCGCGCGCCCCTGCGCGCGAAGGTTGCAATTTGCAAGGCTGCTGGACATTACCAGTCTAACATGGTTGATTCACAGGAACTTTACTTGGACATTTTCATAGGAGAAGTTGAATCTGTGCAAGTGAGGCAGTAAAAGTATGTTTTGCAAAGGATGAGAGGATTAGAAAAACGTATGAATGAACTGTTTTACACATAGCGTAGAGGAATAGAGACTTCTATGGTATTTAAGTTTAACCATCAGCATGCATATATTAGACATGAACAAAGTGTTCCATACAGTTACTGCTCAAAAAAAAAGAACAAAAGGTTTCACACTGGCATATACATAATGGTCATATATTTACATATGAATATTGGTAGACAGTCTATTTATTGGTCAAGGGGTAGACATAGCTGCTTAGTTGTAGGTTGATGTCATCGTAGAAGCATTGGTGATTGCTGATAGTTGCTGGTGAAATAGTCTGTATATAAAGGAAGAAAAGAAGATAGCAGTAAGATATGGGAAGAAAATTAATATGATGGCGAAACTCGACATCTCCCCATTACATAGGTCCTTGGTGAGAAAAAAACTATTAATCGACATATTTTACGGGGAGGTAAAAATTCATACAAGGAAAAACCTTTGCAGTTGCCATGCTATTTGGAACTTGCTACATCCATTCTTGTATTTATAAGAATAAAAAATGGTTGCATATGTGCATAACCAGGCACCTCACTGTAAAAGTAAAAGGAGTTCATGCAGTCCAATTAAAAGATGAAGCTGTGGATAAATGTAACACTTAAAATATTAATTTCAGCAGTAGTGTAATTCAGATTATCTAGAATCTTTGCTTTATAGTACTTAGTATTAATTCTAGAATTGGTATGGTTCCAGAAAAGGAACTAACTTGGTGCAATGAGGCTGCTTCAAATAGTTGTGGGCTATCCATTCCAAAAGGAAAACTCAAGTAATTGACATAAAAATTTAAGTACCAATATTCTCTTATTTAAAACCTAAATAGTGGCATTAAGAATATGTGAGCAATCTAACCAAAGAGGCAAAGGCAACTTACTGACCATTGTTGTATAAACAGCAGAACATAAAGCCTATCTGTGGCAGTTCAATAACTGGGCATTGGTCCTCAATCGTCCTGTAGGCATAAAGCCTTTTGCTGTCACCTGAGTCTGCATACTTGTATATGTACCTGTTAGTGTCATAACCAGTTCTATCTTATAGTATTGGGATGATTGCTTGAGATATGACAAGTCTTTGTCAACTTCTATTACTATAAAACAAGAAAAGAAATTGCAAGCGTGTTTACAGCAATATAGTTTCTCTGGCCAAATCTGAAAAAGATTTCTCCTAAGCAAATCTGTCACCATATCCAAAATAGTATAAGTGGTAACCTGAAAAGAAACACTTGAGGTACCTAAGATAAATTCTAAATTGTACAACACTTTGATAAATTGAACTCAGTATCTATAACATTTCTGCATTTTTTTTGTGATGTATGAAAGTTGCGAACCTGATTAGTATAGCAGGAATCAATTTATAAGTTATAGAAAGAAAACTGAAGGAATGATCTTTATGGCAAGGGAACCAAGAGAACAATTTAAATTTACAAGATAGTCTCATACACGTATTTCGAGATTGTGTGAGGATGACGTGTGGGGTCATTCATGTTATGAGCTATGTGCTAAGAACTAGATCATTGGAGGAGCTGTCTCTTAGAGTGCTTAGAGCTAGGTATTGACCCTTGCCATTGGAGAAGGCCTTATTGCCTCTAGTAAAGTCAGTATTGGTTTAGACACTAGAACATCTACACAACCAACAATTACCTATTTTTGTCTAATAATTTACTGTGAATATTTATAATAGTTTCATTAAATTTATAGATCTATCTCGTGCATCTGTCTCATATTAAAATGTAGTAAACTCACAAATATATTATCGTAACAAATGGTCCATGAACAAAGGTACGCTATTTCTTTTACTACCCGGATGGGCACGTATATATAAATGAAACGCTAATTCGACTATTAGTCTTTTGCAGGACTACCATGTACCATGCCGACAAGGTTGGAATTTTGCTAGAGTAAAAAAAAAATCATCAGCCTCAAATCCCCAAATCTGCTACATCATACAGTAGCCTATCACCTAATCCTGACATCCCTGTGAAATGATTCCCTATATCGCACGGTTGACCTTCTCTATCCCCAAGGCTATCCAACTGAGCATTGATATTCTAATCTAGAAATGAGAATAATCCAGATCAGTTCGTCACACAAATCACACAATTTGGTGCCCCCTACGCACCCTCTGTTATTAAACAACTGCATCAGTGAGGCCTCCTACATGTGCAATAAGTTGTCGTTTTGTCCCATGCCACGAGCACGACATACTGTCCAAAATTCCCTTTTGCCTTTGAGCAAATGTAGCTCAGAGCTAGTAGTTCCGGAAAGTAATGCCTTGGACTGTGGGAAAACGGGTGGGAGACATGGACACTTGTTTCTGGGTGGGGGTACGGTGGCTAGAGGCAATTAATTACACTGCATTGTCCTATTGAAGCATGAATTGTCTGGCCCATAATGTGGTTCTAGCTCCAAATCTGTACCGTGAAGTTGTAAACTTGTAACTATGTTGTGACTTCTGAGCATATTCACATTTCAATCTTCAGTACATATGGAACGATTATGATGTTGTCCCTAGCTAAAAGCAGAATATCAATGACAGCTGAGTCCATTATGACAATGGATTCTGACAAGTTACTCCCTCTACCCCAAAATATAGCTAAAAGTTGGACTTTTTTTAGACAGATTAAGAAATCCAATTGAAATTTTAAATTGTTCCGCGTTAAACCTTTCTAGAATAGAAGATGCTTGATGCATGTGTGTGCCTATTCCATGGACTTGGTGAGCGTTGAATGCAGGAGGAAGATTGGAGATTTCAGGGATGAGCAGCTAACATTGGGGATGTTGCCGAGTGCAAAGAGATGAGGAAGAATGCCTCTCTTTCTAAAAGAAGAGATAAGCAAAGCTGGGGAATGCCTAAGTGAACCAAACGAAACATTTTTTACAGTACACCGCTAGAAACATCCTTAAAAACTCAGAAATAGCTAATATTCTTGTTTTAACGCTAAAATAAAAACAGCTATATTCTGAGACTGTGGAAGTAGTATAATCACGTAACAATTCTCACCCCTTTCTCAAATAAATTACTAATTTATTTGAATCATTGATCAGCTTTGGAATGAGTTGGGGCTCACTTGGATTCTTGTGCTCCAAGCGCAGCACCTCCGAGGTATCCACACGTACGAGGATTGAAACGTCGCGCACCGGACTGCTAGGTCCGCGAGCACGATGGGGAGAAAAGCAACTATTGCTTGGAAGTCGTGTCTTTTTCAGGAGGGGTTTGGTCTCTATTTATTTGGATGAAATTCTCCACACCATGTTCCATTAGCAATATGGGACTAATAAATAAAGCACCCCTTCCCCTGGTAATGGGCTTCACAACATTTGTGGCCCATTAAGACTAGTGGATCGAATCCAGTTGTCTCTTGGGCATATTTCCAACACCTAGCATCCACTGTATCACGGAACGATCCTTTCTGCACCTTGTCAAGCACCCAATCAACCAACATGACCTGACTATCTTGCGTGTTTTGGTGATTGACAGGCCTTTGACCACAGGTGACCTCAAGGATGAACATACCAAAGGCAAAAACATCTGTAGGAGGAGTGGCATTTCCGCTGCGTGCTAGCTCTGGAGCAAGGTAACCTATGGTGCCAACCACATGTGTAGTTTGTGGCTCGACACCATGGTCATACAGCCTTGCAAGGCCAAAATCACCCAATCGTCCATTCATCCCATCATCAAGGAGAAGATTGCTTGCCTTGATGTCTCGGTGAACAACCACCTTCTCCCACTCCTCATGGAGATACAGCAGCCCAGATGCAATTCCCTTGATGATCTGAAACCTTTGAGTCCAACTCAACACAAAGTTAACCTCTTTGCTATTATGAAGATATTTATCCAAGCTTCCATTGGGCATGTACTCATATACTAAGATGAGCTCACCTTTGCGCCGGCAATAGCCAAGCAACTGGACGAGATTACGGTTCTGAAGACATCCTATGCTGACAATCTCTGCTATGAATTCCTTCATGCCTTGCTTGGAGTCATGCGACACCCTCTTCACGGCTATCTCCAATCTTGATCTCGGGAGCACCCCTTTGTACACTCTGCCAAATCCTCCAACTCCAAGAAGATTTTTGTTCTCAAATTCCCCCGTCGCATGGAACAAATCTTTGTATGAGAAGCGGTGTGGACCAAACTCCAACTCCCAGTCGTCTCGGACCTCCGCATACTTGAAATGCCTCCGCACGACCAAGAAAGCAATGGTTCCCAATGACAGGAGAAATGTTGTAGTTCCTATGGGCAGGACTACCTCTAACACCCAAGATCGCCGACCCTTTAGATGATGTTGTGGAAGCTTTGGAAGCATGGTTACATTAATGGATGGAGCAGGGTTGTTCATGGCGAAGCTCCAGCCAAGAACATAGTGTTGTGTGTTGATCTTGCCTGTTGATGATGAGAAGCCGATGTACGCCACATCGGTGAGCACATCTGAGAGGTTGTAGATGGCTGACACTGTTGATCTCCTAGGTTTGATCATAGCTAGAGGAGCCATGGTGACGTCAATCTGTGTCTTCTCTCTATCATACTCCACCCACACCTGCATCACCTCTTGGCTACTGAGAGTCAAGTTCTCAAAGGTTCCATTCTGATCATGGCGTTCTTGCACGGACCGTCCGCCGTTATCGCTACCGTCAATATACCTAAATTCGATCCGACCAATCACATTGATCTATATTTCACCATGCCTGGGTTTACGTGTATCACTTAACTCCGGTGGCGGAATTCCGACCGGTAGGAGTAATTCGTTACACTACCATCATAGTGGAGATCACAAACCGATCAGAGACTAATCTACATCCAAGCATATCTCTATATGCATATATCCGAATCTATAACGAAACAGCTACGGCTCTGGTACCACTGTTGGGTAACGATGGAGGCTACGCTAGCTCACACAAAACTCGTTCACCCAAAATTAGGAACAGCAGCAGTTATAGATCACAGATTGTTACCACTTGACGCGCAGTTGCAGCGGAAGCCGTCTCGATGTAGACGAACGCGTCGAAGTGGCAGTGCAGTGCAGTTGCTTACGTCCGTCTGGTCCTGCACGTGCGGTTCGTCCTTGTGCTCCAAGCGCAGCACCTCCGAGGTATCCACACGTACGAGGATTGAAACGTCGCGCACCGGACTGCTAGGTCCACGAGCACGATGGGGAGAAAAGCAACTATTGCTTGGAAGTCATATGTTTCTTAGGAGGGGTTTGGTCTCTATTTATTTGGATGAAATTCTTCACACCATGTTCCATTAGCAATATGGGACTAATAAATAAAGCACCCCTTCCCCTGGTAATGGGCTTCACAACATTTGTGGCCCATTAAGACTAGTGGATCGAATCCAGTTGTCTCTTGGGCATATTCCCAACACCTCGGAGGTGCTGCGCTTGGAGCACAAGGACGAACCGCACGTGCAGGACCAGAGGGACGTAAGCAACTGCACTGCACTGCCACTTCGACGCGTTCGTCTACATCGAGACGGCTTCCGCTGCAACTGCGCGTCTAGTGGTAACGATCCGTGATCTATAACTGCTGTTGTTCCTGTTTTTCGGGTAAACGAGTTTTGTATGTGCTAGCGTAGCCTCCTCGTTTCCCGTCAGTGGTATCAGAGCCGTAGCTGTTTCGTTATAGGTTTGGATGTGTGCATATGGAGATATGTTTGATGTAGATGAGTCTCTGATCGGTTCGTAATCTTTGCTATGATGGTCGTGTAACGAATTGCTCCTACCGGTCCGAATTCCGCCATCGGAGTAACCTAGGCATGGTGAGATGTAGATCAATTGGATTGGTCGAATCGAACTTAGGTCAATGGCCGGGCGCATGGCGATGCGCGGCGGTGTGGATTGGATCCATAACCGGGCCGGGTTTTGCGCTAAAATCAGGTTGTTCGTAAAACAGCCATAACTTTTGCATACGACCTCGGATTGAGACGATTTTTATATGAAAATTCATCTACAGAAAATTTTACACATGATTCCGACTGCCAACGGCAGTTTCGCTGAATTTAGATTTGCGAAAAATGGCCGACTAGGCATGGTGAGATGTAGATCAATTGGATTGGTCGAATCGAACTTAGGAAGATAGAGTTTTCGGCGATTTAAGTTTGAACGTCGGAATCGGCTAACTTGTTTTTGCAGAATCATGTGATCGGTATGGCCCTATGTGTATATGATGCATGTATGTAATTAATCATACGTGTCGTGAGTAGGGCAATACGGCTGGAGCCATATGTATTGTCAATTTGATGTAATGGCCTGCGTGCCAACTTGTGATGATCTAATGCGCGGATGTGTAATTTATTTTACTATCATACGTTAGATAGTTCTTGGAGGACTCATCACTGAAGGATGGCACACATGGATCATAGAGATGGAGATCATCATGATGGACAGTACAATGGAGATAGAGATCTCCATGTGTTAATGGGACATACCGTATCATTACTATGTGAATGTCGTTCTTATTGTTTTACTTCTACATATGCGATGATAATGGTTATTTTTGTGCATGCGACGGTAGAAGTAGAACGATCCCTCAGCAATGTTTAAGTTATGAATGCCCTCCCAACTAAACCTGTCTCTTATACACATCTAGATGTGTATAAGAGACAGACCTTGAGCGCATTGGGGGTGTGCATTCTTCAGACACTGTTGGAACGAAGGTTTAAAGCTGCCTACAAAGAATAACTGTCCTGAGTGCAATAATGGGTATGTCGAACATAGGCAAAATGTTGCCAATCGCCGATCTGTCCATGAAAGAATGGGTAGGGTGCATCTTAGTGATGATCGGCGTTTTGATGATCAACCAAGAAAGAGACATGCTGATTGCAGATGGATTGATCATGAGGAAGAAGATCGTGAGTATGTTTGGCAAAAAGGACAGTGGTGTCCACCTGGTTTAAGAAGGAGTCAGAAGAGAAGAGTTCAACGCCTGAGGAATCAAGAATTAAAGCAAGCAAGGCCTAGGATGAAATCGAAGGTGCGGATTTTACGTCAACACACTTTTTGGCACGCCCGGTGGGACACACACAAGTTTTCAAGATGCCTGAGTTGAGCGACATCATGGATGTCACTTTGGAAGAATTGTCTGAAGAGCATCAACAGATGGAGTTCTCCTTCCTGGACAATCTGATCTTACTGAAGAAGAAGAGAGTCCACTGGGTAGTTCAGACGCTCGAAGAGCATTGA
>OAMR01000183.1:21578-43939 GCA_900205405.1 Echinochloa crus-galli | reverse complement strand
ATGTATAACTATCTAACTTATTTATATGTACAATCTGTATTCTCAAAGAAAAAAGGTTCTTAAATAGCATCTGATGATGTTGTCTACCTTTTGTCATGCAGGTGCAGGAATCATTTTGCAACTCATATTTTGGTGACAATATCAAGGCAATTGAAGATGAGGTATCTCTCTCACTCGGAAAAACCTTGCCTAGGTTTGCCTATAGCATGGAACAGTCCAAGAAAGGGTTCTTGCCTATGTCACATGGCGTACACCTCAGCAAGACTCAGTGTCCTACGATGACTGATGAGCGGGAGCGCATGAGTAAGGTCCCTTACTCTTCGGCAATTGGATCTATCATGTACGCCATGATAAGTACTCGCCCAGATGTCTCATATGCTCTAAGTGTGACGAGCAGGCACCAGTCTAATCCAGGTGAAAGTCACTGGACAACGGATATAAAAGGACTAGTATATAAACATCCGACGGCTAGGATTAATTGTATACTACTGAAGACTTCACCTGTGGTATAGGTAGTATATGTGAGTAGTATAAATAGTATAAGAATATTATTGATAAAAAAATATAAATGGCATCACTATTATATTTTTTGACGCCAGTACAAAGTTATAATATTATCAAGGCAGAAAATACCAACATAATTACTAAATTATCTTTAAAAATTAATGGTTAGATCTTCTCTATACTAATATACTACTAAGTAGTAGTATGAAGCACCATAAAAAAGCTGTCAATGACAACCCAAGCTAGAACAACATCTAGCCAAGCATGGCTTGCTTTCACTTAATCGCTGCATCATATGACTTTCTAATTCCATGCAAGCTAATGGCTACTTCTCTCATGTTCATTCTTTCCCTTGGGAGTGGACGTGTGCACGCAAGAGCAACTTGCACAAGAGACAGCACACATCGATAGACCTCACTTTCTGTAAACACCATTGCTTTAATAAAGCCCTTATATTCTTCTTGGAGATGAGCATCCATGGTATGCAGCACCTTATCTGGAAAATTTCTCTCCACAAAGTTGATAATGCTGAGCCCACCCTCAAACATAGAATCAGTTGGTCTTTTGCCTATAACCATCTCCAGGTATAAATCAAGAATGTTGTGACTTCGTCGTGTATTTGATAAAGCAATCTGTTATGCACTCAATAACTTGTCCCTCTATTTCTTTAGAGTATGCTCAAACTGTTCGTGCAACAACTTCTGGGGATGTTTATAGTTTTGGAATAGTACTCCTGGAGATGGTTATAGGCAAAAGACCAACTGATTCTATGTTTGAGGGTGGGCTCAGCATTATCAACTTTGTGGAGAGAAATTTTCCAGATAAGGTGCTGCATACCATGGATGCTCATCTCCAAGAAGAATATAAGGGCTTTATTAAAGCAATGGTGTTTACAGAAAGTGAGGTCTATCGATGTGTGCTGTCTCTTGTGCAAGTTGCTCTTGCGTGCACACGTCCACTCCCAAGGGAAAGAATATACCTCGGAGGTGCTGCGCTTGGAGCACAAGGACGAACCGCACGTGCAGGACCAGACGGACGTAAGCAACTGCACTGCACTGCCACCTCGACGCGTTCGTCTACATCGAGCCGGCTTCCGCTGCAACTGCGCGTCTAGTGGTAACGATCCGTGATCTATAACTGCTGTTGTTCCTGTTTTTCGGGTAAACGAGTTTTGTATGTGCTAGCGTAGCCTCCTCGTTTCCCAGAACTACATGAAGCTGCAAGGACCAGCATCCTTTCAAGACGATGGCGTCATCTTTTCGGTTCCCGATCTAAGGTTGTTATAGATGTTGAGGCCTTCCATTGCAAGGACGACAGGGGTTCCATGTGGGCTCCCGGTGATTTAGCACAAAAAAACACATGTGTGGTTGAAGCGACGAAGAGTATGTTGGCTCCGTCGAGTCATCAGTACCCTATTGACCTTTTAAGCATAAGATTCCACTTGGTGGAAGAATCTATTGGTGTCATCTGTTCTGTTGATGGCGCATTGGCAAACCGAAAGATTGACGCGGTGCATTTCCTTATCATACCGGAAGGCCAGGGCCGCCCGTGCACGGAAGATGAGTTGGTCACAAACGGAGCACGTTTCATGAGATTTGTTAATGCTGGACCTCATGCGTTTGCAAGCCTCAGTTATCTGCATATATATGCCGCCTGATGCTCAGCATAGATGGTGTTGCTAATGTGCTAAGTATATCCAAGAAGCTGGAGCACCTCGTTCTTAATAGTTGTGATTGTGGAATTGAATCTGTGCTGCAGATAGAGCACCCACAGCTTATCACGCTTGCATTTTCTGACTGTGCCTTTGGAAAGATCGAGCTTACTTGGCTTCCAAGCCTCAAGTGCTTTAATTTACTTATTGTGGGGTGGGAGCGGTCTCTTTCACAGGGCCAGTATCCGTTGTCCTTGGGTTATGTTCCGCAGCTTTCGACCCTAAAACTAAGGAATCAAGCCTCAATTATGCACAAAACCATTAGGCTGAGTGAGCTCCTAGGTAATGCAACCACAAGTTCATTGGATATGGATTTTGAATGTCAAAGGGTAAGTCGCAACCAATGTTGAGCTCAGGAATATGTTTATCGGCACGGTTGGAAAATTTATGTCTAACTGTTATTTCTTTCGGTAAATGTGGTGCAGATTTGGATTGAGCTAGAAGCTCCAAAAGTATTAGGCCCTTTGTTCCAGAATTTGCAGATTCTTAATCTCCAATGCATTCACGAAGAGTGTGATCTAGATTGGACGATATTTTTCCTAGAAGTTGCACCATTGTTGAAGCAAATATTCATAAAGGTACAATAAATAAATCACTATAAATTATTTCCTCCATTTAATAATTTTCAAGTCATTATGGGGAAAGTATACATAAATGCTATCACTTTATGAATGATGAGGTAGCATCAAATATCATGAAGTACTAATTATGTTTTCCCTCAACGTACTCTCTCCACTTGAATAAATTTAAACTGACCTGTAAGACTGCATTTTTAAGAAAATTATTGCCTCCATTTTTAAGCTCGTGTTAAGTTATGGAAAAGAGTGCTGCTCTCTATGCTTGTTTGCACATTCGGTGAATTTCATGACAACTGAAACTGGTGCAAATATTTGGCCCCCAATGCAGGTTTGGGATCATAGTTGTGACAACTTTGAAAAGGAGTGGCAGGATATGTATCAGAGAGGACATAATTTACCAACGTGGGAAGCACCTGCTGATTTAAAGCATTATAATTTGAAAGTTCTTAACATTAAGGGCTATCAAGTCGAGGAGAAGTTTACCAGATATATAAGACGTGTGGTGGAAGCAGCATTGAATTTAGAAGGGGTTGTATAGTGGTTCCTGCCAATACTGTCAGTGTTCTCCTTCAACCAGATATCCACGGACGCATGAGGACAGACTTCAGATAAGGGAACAGATCTTAGAGTGGAGATCCTCACCTATAAAAGTAGGATTTGAATTATTAGACCATAGACCTTCACCTGCAAAATAGGTTTGGAATCCCATCTTGTTATGTATGCTTTTTTGTGGTCTCTTATCTTGTCTAGATCTTCATCATCGAACTAATGCTTTTGTTATTGTATAATCTGGTTTTTGAATATATAAGGTTTAGAATAAACTAATCATTTTATTTTTCAATTAGGTAGCATGTCTTAAGTCTACTCCCTCCGTCCATATTTAAGCGCAATTCTACAATTCAATTTTTTTCTCAGAATAAACTATCAATAGCGAGTGCTCCTAGGTGCTCAGCTTACATCAGCCCTGCGCTGAGTGTAGGAGTACGTGGCCCTCAGCCCCTGCACCATTCATTATTCATGGTCCCATTTGATAAATAAAAATTTTAAACCAAATAACCAGTGCTCTCCTGCAGACTCTCGTTCCTTCCGCTTCAGCACCAGAAACGGGCATATGCGCAGCTGTTCTGAGGCACTGCAGTGATTACTGCTGTTTCGAGACTGCCGGTTACCTATATACATGTAGGGGTATTACTGTCATTTCCCCTCAGTGTTAATTTGGTGTTGAAATCCTAAAATTGCACTTAAAATAAATATTTGGAGATGTTGACTTTTCCTCACAACTTTCATTATTTGTCTTATTACTCAAAGAGTAGGAGTATTTATTATATACATACAAAAGGATAAGTTGTGTTTAAAATATCTCTCATGATACATTAAGTCATAAATAAAACAAATGATACTTACATAATATTTTTAATAAGACAAATAATCAAACGTGGTGATCAAAAATTAATAATCACAAATATTTTAGTACAGACATAGTATATTTATTTTAGAAAAATGGAGTGGGTAACTTGGTTTGCTTTAGGTTCCCTTTCGCGGGCATGAGGGGCTTCATCAGGGGCTACACGTGGAAGCCCTACCAAATGGTCGCGTGGGGACCGACACCACTAGAGAAGCTCCCGAAAATCCACTCTTTGCAAGCGTGAGGAGGCAGAGTAAAAAAAAAAGTTGGATCTGTGCGGCTCCTGCGTGCCCCATTTGGGTGCTTCCTAAATGCCCCTCGGAAGGATGTTGCACGGACATTGACGGGGCCAGTGAGTAAGGCCAGTCCCAAAGGTTTGATAGGGTTTCATGCACATTAAATAGAGTACCAACTCAACATTTTAGATGATGTGGCGGGGAGTTAATGAGGAGACAAAAAATGAAACTTTGCATTGTATGAACCATTTCATCTGTAAATTTATTGTCTCCTTACTTATGTGGCATTCTTGGAAACACAAAAATAAAATCTCCACTGAGACTAGCCTAAGAGTGGTGCAGTCAATGCGAGTTCAGCTCTTTTACGGTTCAATTAATGTATAATTATATTCTTAATCCAACAACGATGCCTCTAAATAATTTCTTGTAGAAACTAAAACTACCTTTAAAGATAAATTTTTTTCTCTGGTTTCTAGGTAACGTTTACTAAGAATAATATAATTAAAAAGAATTGGAAAGGATACGAAAAATATTGTTTCTGTTGTCGTAAAGAAACTACTCCATGCGTTCCTAAATGTAGGTTGTTTGACTTTTTTTACCACTTGTTTTATTAATATAAAATCTTAAAAATGTCTTAAATTTGACTATATTTCCACAAACTTTTGAATAAGGCGAGCGGTCAAACTTGTGGTAAAAAAAGTAAAACGACCTATATTTTGGAACGGATGGAGTATAAAACATCTCTTGTTTAACTGTTTTATAGCGAGAAGGATGAAGAAAAGAAGCTCCTTAAGAACGGCGTGTCGCCACTTGGAGACCTTATCCATAGAAATCTTCAGCATGCATGGGTGGAGATTTAGCAATAGATTAAGCTTTTAGAGTGGTTGTTTGCTTATTCTTCATTTCTTGATGAGCTTTCATGCTTGTGCCATGAGTGCTACGAGGAAACAAAGCCTCTGACATAGCAAGAACTTGTAATAATTCTCAAGCCTTATGCATTAGATTGCAGCGACCAGGACACTTTTATTTACTTAATGAAAACTTCTCTTTATCTAAAAAAATACTATGCAGTGTTTCTTATATGCTAAAACTTAGTTTGCCATGCAGGCATGTTGCGGGAGGTCCTATATAGCTTCCATGTGCTAGTTAAGCAACATGGCTTAGAGGCTCATTTAGGTCCAACACACTAGTACTATTTATTAGTACGCGTGCATCCACGAGACTTTTTTCATTCCGTTGAAAACAAAGTCGCATACGTACTGTATTCAAATATTTTTTGGCACGAAATTTAATTGGCCTCCAACAGTTTCATATGATACCAGATTGAACATTTTTGTCAACCCAATTCAACATTTTAACAATATTGGTTCAACATTCATAGAAACTAATTCAACATTTCCTAAAAAATGTTGAATTAGTATATTACAAATGTTGAACTAGTCTACGGTAAATGTTGATTTAAAAAACAACTACCAAAAATATAAAATATATTAAATTTGGAGCTTATTTTGTTGCATAAATTCTAACTAAGACCATAGTTCAAACAGATTTGAAAAATGATTTATAGTTTGAGAGAAAAATGAAATTAAAGATCAAAATCTAAAACCAATCGGTCTGCATGCAGCAAACCGCGTGGACGAGGAGGAACAGATCCGACGGAGGAGAAGAAGATAATGAAAATGATCCAACAATTCCTAGTGTGAAAGCTAGATGGCTAAAAGAAATTCCGGAAGCATTTCCGGCATGTTGCCCCGTGAGGCTCGCTCGATCACTTTGCCGTAGGAACTAAAGATGGGTAGGTGCCATATTTGTAAAGCCCATGGAGGCCCATCTCTCTTCGCCGCCAGTCGCCACCCTTCCCTTCTCCCCGTGAGGTTTTATCACGCCTCCGCCTCCGCCTTCATTCACCTCCGCTTCCGCCTCCACGCCTGAGCTGAGGAGTGAAGTAGAGGGAGGGGGGGCTATCTCGAGGAGGGAGGCCGGAAGGAGATGGGGAAGAAGCAGAAGAAGCCTGGGAAGGGGAAGGAGAAGACGGAGCGGAAGACGGCCAAGGGCGAAGAGAAGCGCGCCCGCCGCGAGGCCCGCAAGGTCGGCGAGGAGGACGACATCGACGCCATCCTCGTCAGTACTCTCCCCCCGCCCTCGATCCCTTCCGCTCCCTTTCCATGCGTTGCAAGTTCGGTCACTCTTGATGGCCGCGTAGCGGCTGCTCGTTTTACTAATGCGTCCGCGTGCAGCTGTGCTTACTCCCAGTTCCTGCCGGCCGCTGAAATTGACGCCCGCGTAAATTTACGGAATTTCTAACCCTTTCGCGCCGTTTCGTCTGCGGATTAGCTCTGTTTATGATCGCTGCTTTTGCATTTTGTCAAACTGCTGCTGTGCATCTGACAATGGCTTTGGTGCTAGGGAAATCCCGAACTTGCAACCGCTTTCTTTCTCCAAACTGATGCTCTTCTGCTTCCGTGTATGCTCTTCTGCTGATTCCCTTCCTTTTGATTCTTAACCGCAGAGGAGCATACAGAAAGAAGAGGCGAAGAAGAAGGAGGTCCATGTGGAGGAGAATGTCCCTGCACCATCTCCTCGGTCTAACTGCTCAGTAAGGAACTGCACAGCTTCAAATGCGAATGAATAAGCTAGCATTTCCCTGTTGCCCTACTTACATGTCTTATGGTAGTTCAGTAATTCAAATGTTTGTACTGATCTTGTTTGCTTCTTAGAAATTATATCTCTAGTCTTCTTGCAAATGAATTAGATCGACGGGTTTCATGCCATGATGATTATTTCCTTAGTTGAAGCTATTGATGAAATCCAGTTATCTTTTTTGGTTGCATAACTTAACCTGTCATTTTCTTCCAAATATCAGTAGAGCTTGTGACCTTCACTTGATGGAGTGCTTTTTACAGGGTGATTGTTTGCAGTACTATATACCCTTTTACCCTTTAATTATTAACTAATCCAGAAATTTGCACATAAAAATTCTAACTGATCAAGTAAATCTGGAAGATTGTTTTTCAAATGTTGCATTCCCTATTGCAGCTTACCATAAACCCATTGAAAGAGACAGAGCTGATTCTATATGGGGGAGAGTTCTACAACGGTAGCAAGGTACGACTAGCATATCCTAGTGGCTTTACTATTCTCTTTTCAGATTTTTTTCCCGGAAATTTCCTTCAATATTATAATTTGTTGGCTGACACTGAAGCTCCAGTCCTAATGTAATGAGTCACTTAGGCTTTATCTTAGGATTTTTATTAGATTCTTCTTGAAATATGATATGCTGTAGTGATGAATAATATTGGTGCCCTATCTGTGCGTGTAGACGTTTGTTTATGGTGATCTATATCGCTATGATGTAGAAAAAAATGAGTGGAAGTTGGTATCTAGTCCTAACAGTCCACCTCCACGGAGTGCTCACCAGACAATTGCCTGGAAGAATAACATTTACATGTTTGGTAATACAACTTTACTCTGTGGAAGTCACTCTATGAGTATCATGCTTTTCAGTGTATGTTATTAACACTTTTCACTTTGTGATGTTTTAGGTGGGGAATTCACTTCACCAAACCAAGAACGTTTTCATCATTACAAGGTACAAGAGTATGCTAGTCTAATTTTTCATTACCTTTTTTTGGGAAAAAATTGGCATCAGGAATACACCTTTGTCAGAAGCAATATTATGTATATATTTGACTTGCATTTTCATTTCGAACCAAGATAGGAAGGTACTCATCACATCATTTTAATTTTAAGTTCTCTTGTAGCCACTAATGTTTGCTCTCTTTCTGCAATCTATAGCATGAGAAATAGAAAAATTCTTTAGTATTGAGGGATCAATGTCGAACTGCACTGCATAGCTTAGCTGCGACTATCATAAAGGTGTGGTGCCATTTCTTATTCCTTGACTTTTTTTCTTAGGACTTTTGGACGTTGGATCTGAAAACAAATCAGTGGGAGCAAATTCTTGCCAAGGGCTGTCCAAGTGCACGTTCGGGACACAGGATGGTTAGTGTCCTAATGTTGAAATCATCTTTTCACTGTTGTAGTTCCCATTCTCCTAATCTTTTCTGCATTATGAGCATGGACAAAGCATATTTTTCCTATAGTACTAGAAGTTGTAGGAAATGAATTTGCGGTGCCAGCTCAAGTTATTAGCTTGGTAATTCTCAATTGTTTGCTATATATTTGAAAAGCTCAGACACTTGCATATGAGAAAATACCAAACTTTACCATTCAACTTATGGAGCCCCTTTTGCACAATCAAGTCAGCATAATTGACCAATATTATAGATACAAACCATTGAAAAATCTTTTCAGTTGCTCAATATCATCTTCCAATTATAAGAGGACAGAATTTATGTTCATTTCTTTTCCATGTTAGTCCCTTATTATACTTTATGGATGTCATTTAGTCAATTTAAGCCGTTCATTGTTTCATTTTGTTTACAGGTTCTCTACAAGCACAAGATTGTGCTATTTGGTGGTTTTTACGACACTCTTAGGGAAGTGAGGTCAGTAGAATTAATTTGTATGCAACTCTTCTTTTTGGCATGATGATTTGATTACTTGAGTAATATTTATATTTAGATCTTGTTCGAGGGAACAGGAGTTACACAAAATTATGAGCTAATGGTCACTTGGATAGTAGTAAATTCTTACAGCTGATAATTCACAAAGTGATGCGAAATAAACTAGTAGAGAACATCTTCTGATTTTATTTTATTTTTTGAGCCAAGAGAGCATCTTCTGAATTTGACAAGATCCACTCTGACTATGTTTGATAATTATATCCTCCCACAGGTACTACAATGATCTACATGTTTTTGATTTGGACCATTTCAAGGTGAGTAGACATTGTTGAACTTCGTTTGGTACTGCTAGCTACATAATCTCTCCTAGTAACACATAATGCCCTCGATTTAAATAATCTTATCGAGCACTTGATATTTTAGTGGGAGGAAATCAAGCCTCGTCCTGGGTGCCTGTGGCCAAGTGCAAGAAGTGGTTTTCAGCTTGCTGTTTACCAAGATCAGGCAAGCATATATTTTCTGTCTTAGATATTTATGGTGCAATATATTTGCTAGTTTTGTTAAACACCACCTATACTTGTCAAATGATAATGTACCTCAAGGTTTTGTCAGATCTCTTATTGTCGTGATATTGAACTTCTTATATGTCAATTGGCACCCTTTTGAATCATCTGTACTAGCATGTTTATGTCATGATCACAGAATCATGGGCATATCTTTGTTCAATCAAAATTAGGAACTTTTCTCCAACTCAACAAGTTGTACAACATTTGATTCCACTGGGTTTCCCTGTATGCGGATGATGCGGTCATTTTCTCTAACCCAGACAAAAGGGATGTCCAAAATATTTTGGAAATCATGATAGCCTTTGGACAAGCCACTGGCTTGCAAATAAACACCTCCAAATGCTCGGTGCACCCAATAACGTGTAATGAAATGGATCTTGATGACATTCTACAACCTTTTGCTGGTCGGAGGGAGAATTTTCCAATGTCCTATCTGGGGCTGCCGCTGACTCTTGGTAGACTCAGGCTCGTGCATCTCCAACCTGTCCTCGACCGAGCTAAAGCTAAGATGGCTGGCTGGCAGGGTCGCCTCTTATCCCCAGGAGGACGGCGTGAATTGGTACGTACGGTGCTCAGCTCACTCCCAACCTACTTGCTTACTTCAATCAAGGCACCAAAGCAGTTCATCAAAGAGCTGGACAAAGCACGGTGTCGTTTCCTTTGGGCTGGCAACGTGGAGCTGAGTGGCGGCAAATGCAAGGTAGCCTGGCCTAAGGTGTGTCGTCTGATCAAGTACGGTGGTCTGGGTCTACTCGATCTGGAAAGATTTGGTCGTGCTCTTCGCCTAAGGTGGCTCTGGTTCTCCTGGACAAAACCAGACAGTGCTTGGCGAGGCATGGAACTCCCCACTGATGAAATCGACATGGCCCTTTTTGCAGCAGCAACTAGAGTGCAGGTGGGGAATGGGAAATTAGCAAAATTCTGGCATTCGAGTTGGATTGATGGTCAGCCACCTGCAGACATTTTCCCCCTCCTCTACAAGCACAGTAGGAGGAAAAATAGGACAGTGGCAGACGCCATTCAGAATGACCGCTGGATTAGAGATATATCCTACGGCCTCACTCCGGAGCTGATCTCTGAATATTTCAAACTTTGGAAACTGATCAATGCACAGAATCTGAACCTAGATAGTATGGCGGAGGACATTTGGAAGGAAAGGAACAACAGGGTTTTTCAACAATTGTCAAGATCGTGTCACCACTCACCACTTCATGGCAGACTTGAAGGATGAAGCATTAACCTGGTGTCTTGCTGGAGCTAAGCATCTGCGGCACCTAGTCGAGCTTACATATCGCGAGTAATCACTTAGTTTCCTTTTTTTACTTTCTTTTCCAAGATGAGCAGTCTGCTCTTCTTGATGTAATGTGATTAGCACGCCTAGTGCTTGTGTACTCTACTCCTTCTTATTAATATAAGCCGGACTCGAGCCTGATCTTTCAAAAAAAAAAGTTGAGATGGCCATTTTTGTCTTAGTTTTAGTTTGCTTTGTCCAAGAATGCTTGGGGACTGTGGGAAGGCAGTTTGCCCCCGTAGGGGCTTGCCCCTCCTGTCAAAAAAGGCAGTGTGCCCCCAGTTCTATGATAACAAATCACAAGCGTCTTTCAAAAAAAAAAAATCACAAGCCTTCTGCAGGTTCATTGCAGCTTGAATTCCGTCCCATTTCTACTTCGCCCTTCGCAAAAGTCCTAGCACACAAGCCCCGACCATGGCCATCCGTGGAACACGCACTCAACTGATTAATCTGATTATCAGCAATCCGGCTGGCTCGTACTACATGATCTCTGTATTAACGCCTGTCTTCGCCAGGCATATTCTGAGTTTCTGACTAGAGTAATTCGTAGGGAAACCCTAAATTCTGCGAGATGCTGCAATCCCCTTCTCTCGTTCTTACTGGATACGGTAAGAACAACCCCAAATTCTGCGAGATGTTGTAATCCCCTTCTCTCGTTCTTACTGGATACGGTAAGAACAACCCCAAATTCTGCGAGATGTTGTAATCCCCTTCTCTCGTTCTTACTGGATACGGTAAGAACAACCCCAAATTCTGCGAGATGTTGTAATCCCCTTCTCTCGTTCTTACTGGATACGGTAAGAACAACCCCAAATTCTGCGAGATGTTGTAATCCCCTTCTCTCGTTCTTACTGGATACGGTAAGAACAACCCCAAATTCTGCGAGATGTTGTAATCCCCTTCTCTCGTTCTTACTGGATACGGTAAGAACAACCCCAAATTCTGCGAGATGTTGTAATCCCCTTCTCTCGTTCTTACTGGATACGGTAAGAACAACCCCAAATTCTGCGAGATGTTGTAATCCCCTTCTCTCGTTCTTACTGGATACGGTAAGAACAACCCCAAATTCTGCGAGATGTTGTAATCCCCTTCTCTCGTTCTTACTGGATACGGTAAGAACAACCCCAAATTCTGCGAGATGTTGTAATCCCCTTCTCTCGTTCTTACTGGATACGGTAAGAACAACCCCAAATTCTGCGAGATGTTGTAATCCCCTTCTCTCGTTCTTACTGGATACGGTAAGAACAACCCCAAATTCTGCGAGATGTTGTAATCCCCTTCTCTCGTTCTTACTGGATACGGTAAGAACAACCCCAAATTCTGCGAGATGTTGTAATCCCCTTCTCTCGTTCTTACTGGATACGGTAAGAACAACCCCAAATTCTGCGAGATGTTGTAATCCCCTTCTCTCGTTCTTACTGGATACGGTAAGAACAACCCCAAATTCTGCGAGATGTTGTAATCCCCTTCTCTCGTTCTTACTGGATACGGTAAGAACAACCCCAAATTCTGCGAGATGTTGTAATCCCCTTCTCTCGTTCTTACTGGATACGGTAAGAACAACCCCAAATTCTGCGAGATGTTGTAATCCCCTTCTCTCGTTCTTACTGGATACGGTAAGAACAACCCCAAATTCTGCGAGATGTTGTAATCCCCTTCTCTCGTTCTTACTGGATACGGTAAGAACAACCCCAAATTCTGCGAGATGTTGTAATCCCCTTCTCTCGTTCTTACTGGATACGGTAAGAACAACCCCAAATTCTGCGAGATGTTGTAATCCCCTTCTCTCGTTCTTACTGGATACGGTAAGAACAACCCCAAATTCTGCGAGATGTTGTAATCCCCTTCTCTCGTTCTTACTGGATACGGTAAGAACAACCCCAAATTCTGCGAGATGTTGTAATCCCCTTCTCTCGTTCTTACTGGATACGGTAAGAACAACCCCAAATTCTGCGAGATGTTGTAATCCCCTTCTCTCGTTCTTACTGGATACGGTAAGAACAACCCCAAATTCTGCGAGATGTTGTAATCCCCTTCTCTCGTTCTTACTGGATACGGTAAGAACAACCCCAAATTCTGCGAGATGTTGTAATCCCCTTCTCTCGTTCTTACTGGATACGGTAAGAACAACCCCAAATTCTGCGAGATGTTGTAATCCCCTTCTCTCGTTCTTACTGGATACGGTAAGAACAACCCCAAATTCTGCGAGATGTTGTAATCCCCTTCTCTCGTTCTTACTGGATACGGTAAGAACAACCCCAAATTCTGCGAGATGTTGTAATCCCCTTCTCTCGTTCTTACTGGATACGGTAAGAACAACCCCAAATTCTGCGAGATGTTGTAATCCCCTTCTCTCGTTCTTACTGGATACGGTAAGAACAACCCCAAATTCTGCGAGATGTTGTAATCCCCTTCTCTCGTTCTTACTGGATACGGTAAGAACAACCCCAAATTCTGCGAGATGTTGTAATCCCCTTCTCTCGTTCTTACTGGATACGGTAAGAACAACCCCAAATTCTGCGAGATGTTGTAATCCCCTTCTCTCGTTCTTACTGGATACGGTAAGAACAACCCCAAATTCTGCGAGATGTTGTAATCCCCTTCTCTCGTTCTTACTGGATACGGTAAGAACAACCCCAAATTCTGCGAGATGTTGTAATCCCCTTCTCTCGTTCTTACTGGATACGGTAAGAACAACCCCAAATTCTGCGAGATGTTGTAATCCCCTTCTCTCGTTCTTACTGGATACGGTAAGAACAACCCCAAATTCTGCGAGATGTTGTAATCCCCTTCTCTCGTTCTTACTGGATACGGTAAGAACAACCCCAAATTCTGCCAGTTGCTGAGTGCTGCTGGTTGCGACAGCTTCTTCAAGAGCTTCATGTCCCTCTCTCAACGGCTACGCTCGTCTTCTGTGACAATGTCAGTGCAGTTTATATGGCTGCCAATCCGGTTCATCATCGACGAACGAAGCACATTGAGATTGCCCAATATTCTACACTTGAGTAGTATTTATATTTAGATCTTGTTCGAGGGAACAGGAGTTACACAAAATTATGAGCTAATGGTCACTTGGATAGTAGTAAATTCTTACAGCTGATAATTCACAAAGTGATGCGAAATAAACTAGTAGAGAACATCTTCTGATTTTATTTTATTTTTTGAGCCAAGAGAGCATCTTCTGAATTTGACAAGATCCACTCTGACTATGTTTGATAATTATATCCTCCCATAGGTACTACAATGATCTACATGTTTTTGATTTGGACCATTTCAAGGTGAGTAGACATTGTTGAACTTCGTTTGGTACTGCTAGCTACATAATCTCTCCTAGTAACACATAATGCCCTCGATTTAAATAATCTTATCGAGCACTTGATATTTTAGTGGGAGGAAATCAAGCCTCGTCCTGGGTGCCTGTGGCCAAGTGCAAGAAGTGGTTTTCAGCTTGCTGTTTACCAAGATCAGGCAAGCATATATTTTCTGTCTTAGATATTTATGGTGCAATATATTTGCTAGTTTTGTTAAACACCACCTATACTTGTCAAATGATAATGTACCTCAAGGTTTTGTCAGATCTCTTATTGTCGTGATATTGAACTTCTTATATGTCAATTGGCACCCTTTTGAATCATCTGTGCTAGCATGTTTATGTCATGATCACAAAATCATGGGCATATCTTTGTTCAATCAAAATTAGGAACTTTTCTCCAACTCAACAAGTTGTACAACATTTGATTTTTCTGTTAATAACCAATAAGCTATGTTACGAGTTCTGGGTTTATGGCTCATTAGTTGATAAGAATGACTAACTATGCCTTGGTTTAATTTTTACTATTATTTGCAAATGTCTTTATGTTCATTTTTTCTGCAGATATATCTATATGGTGGATATTTTAAAGAAGTTTCTTCTGACAAAGAAAAAGGAACAGTTCATGCAGATATGTGGTCTCTTGATCCTCGTACTTGGGAGTGGAATAAGGTCAACACTTACGCTTACATCTTTAATGTTCTATCTGTTGACTTCTATCTTCCCATGTACCTGCATCCAGGAATTTGTATATTGACGAACTTCTATCTTCCCCCGTTGATTGCATATTTATATTTACTTTTTTAATCTGAATTGTTGTAGGTTAAGAAGGCTGGGATGCCACCTGGTCCCAGAGCTGGGTTTTCAATGTGTGTGCACAAGAAAAGGGCTGTTCTGTTTGGTGGTGTGGTAGATATGGAAGTTGAAGGTTACTCACAACTGAACCCTGCTCCTATGCTCCATGTTTGGCTATATATCTGAAATGCATGTTTTTTCTGTTACTTCTATTTTGTGATTAAAATGTCTAAATCCATCTATTTTAGTTATTTGGGTGTTCTTCTATTTACCTGAATGTTTGTAGCTTCTATTTTGGGCCGATGGTCTATAGAAGAAGAATGAAAAAAAATGTTGACACAAGCAACTGATTTCATGATATGTACTGAACCGAAGACTGTAATACTTGACAAAACAAAAGCACATTGGACATATAGGTAATTATGGATCTGTATATATTCTTAAGATTTAAATAATCATGAATACAGAGATGTTTCACAACCTAGTGCTCTGAAGGTTCAGGCATTAACTGATTTTATTGATATACTTATGCTCTTGAAGACTTGAACTATGTGTTACTTTTACTTTAGCTTGATAGGTAACATATGGTTTGCTTGCCCCTGGTATCAGTTTTTCCTGTTGCAAACTTATACTCCCTCCATACTTAAATATATGATGTTTAGTACAAGCTAATTAGTTCATTTCTGAATCAATTGGCTTGTCTGAAAAGTCATATGTTTTAAAGTAGTATATAGTACATAATGGTAACTGTGGTACTTCTATCGTGAATGTTGATATCAAATTGAGTTGATTGCCCATAGAACTGCAATGAACTGTAGAGTATGCTATGCGATTAATAAGTTAAATAACTCAACACAAACGCATCATGCTAGGAGAATAACTGACTTAGAAATGACTATTATTTGACAGTCAATTTCTAACCACGTGGTTTTGGAAACCTATGCTGACCATTCTGCTGAAATTCTCGGTCTGTAGGTGATGTCATTATGAGCATGTTTATGAATGAGCTGTATGGTTTCCAATTGGATAACCACCGTTGGTGCGTTTTTCTTAACATTTTCAATACAGCTTCGATTTTCTTTTTTTTCTGAAGTTAGTTTGGTTATATACCAGCTTGTTTTTCTTTGTTCCTTTCTGAGGCTATTGCTTGTATATGACTGCTACTTCTACTTTTCAACTCATACCACAGAAACTGCTGGTTATGCTTTCTTGTTTAGTTTGTGTATTTTGTTTTTATGTCGAATTGATTGTTTCCCTTGAATATCTCAGGTATCCACTAGAACTCAGGAAAGACAAGCCTGCGAAAAATAAGGTGATTTCTCCATTTCAATCATGTAATTAGACATCCATTGCTCATGGTTCATAAATCTAAAGATATAAGATAGAATTCATTGTAGCAAGTGTTTCGCAGAAATTTACTGCGTTAATTGAAAAAAAAATATATAGGTTTACTGCAGTCTAGCTGTTGAAAAGGCATTGATGGTTGCTTAAAGCGTGAGTTTATTGTTGTTGAAAATATTCATATGCTAATGCTGGTTTCCATGCATAGACAAAGGATATTAAAAGAAAAGAGTCAATGAATGATGTAGAAGCTAATATTGATAATGAGGGTGATGCGGTCATGGAGGACTTGGAAGAAGCTATTGAAGGACAACCTGAAGTCCATGGAGTTTCTAATCAGTTGAACAAGAGTCTGAGCATCACTAAAGCTGGGTCAAGCAAAAGCTCTGATGTCCTCTCTGATTCAACAACACAAGAAGCAGCACCGGAGGTTATTTCAATCTTTGTCATCTACATTGCAATGATATTTCTGTTACTCATTGACTTTTGGTACTAACAGGCGGTGAAGCCGAGTGGTCGAATCAATGCATGCATGGCTGTAGGGAAAGATATGCTCTACTTATATGGGGGAATGATGGAAGTGAGAGATAGAGAAATTACACTTGATGATCTATATTCACTTAACCTTAGCAAGCTTGATGAGTGGAAGTGTATCATACCGGTCAGTTCCAAACTGGCTTTCTGTTTTTGCCATTTTAGTGTTAATTAACAGTACTATCTATCTAATTGGAATATCAGAGGAACAAATTATCTTAAATTCATATCATAACAATTCCTGAATGTGTGGAATCATTATTACTATACTTTTTATTCAGGCATCAGAATCTGAATGGTTAGAAATTTCTGAGGATGAGGATGACGACGATGACGATGAAGCTGACGAGAATGAAAATGATAGTGAGGGGGATGCTAGCCAGACAGATGAAGATGAAGAGGTATGCACTAGTACAGTAGTACTTAAGGTTCTTGTATCATGATTCTGTAGAATCCCAATGAGATCCCGGATTAGGTTATACTGGACGAGCTCTTCTTGTGCTAGTGTAGGTAATGAATCATTATCCATCAATCAGGTTTTAGATTTACCATCTTATAAAACACAGCTGTTAGAATTTATTTGAAAGTAAAGGTGTGCTACTTGCCATATTCCCCTAAATTTGCCTGAAACCAAATGATCTGCTAATTTTTGTTCTGCTGTGTTAGGCTGAGTTTAGATGTCTGTGTCAGGCTAAACTGCATAACTAGAAAACCAATTCACCTGCAGTATCAACTGTAAGGATCAGTTCATGTCTTTTTCCATATAGCTTAAAGATTGAAAGGAAGTGGCTGTTGGTAGTAGAAATATTTGGAGCTAAGGATGCCCCTGTCCTAGTTTGCCAATATATCATTTGATGTGCTATTTTTGAACAAGTAGAATGATCACTTGGTACTAAAAGCGCGGTCGATGCTTGACTTCACTTGAACATACAAAGGAAATATGGCTTCTACATGATCTTGGAATTCTGCCCCTTAAGTTTCTAATGCGTAAAATACTTGCTATTTTTCTCTTTCAAGATACTGTACTGAAGAACGCATGACCACGACCAATCTGGAATTTTTTTTTTCTCGAACACGCAGGAGAGCTGCGTATCATTATATTAAGAAGAATAAAAGAGGGTTACAGAAACCCGTACAACACCACACCACACCCCACTACACAAGGGAAAATTCTCTCTCTACTGAAACCGAACTTGACCCTAGACCAAAACTCACTCATTGGCTGGCACTAGAGCGAGGAGATGTGATACCTCTCTAGCTCCAGCCAAGCTCCAAGAGTGCAGTTCATCTCTAACAGAAACTAGGACACCATCAAGGCTGGGAAGGATCCCATCAAACACGCACCGGTTACGATGGTTCCAAATAGACCAGGCCTGATATTTTCTTAGACCACGATTCTAATAAAGATAGAAAACAATATCCACTAATTTGGTATTTGACTCAGAGAGTCACCAGTTTATTGTGCTGGCTATTTCGTTCTTGCTTGCTCGCATTTATTATTTGCACAGTGGAAGTGTTGCAACGGAATGTGTATCTCCTTTTTTTGCAGGTTACTTATCAAATTGATGGGGAATCCAATCAACAGCCTTGGGGCACTCCAATCACAAAGAAAAATCCTCCTTTTCTTGGTTGAAAATCCAAATCGCCAAAGAGGCGCCTTCCACCGGTCAAGAACAGGAGAGAGAGATGGAATGAAGTAAATGGGTATGGTAGGAGAGAGGGAATCACGGGTAGGCAGTAAAAACGAGTGGCCCACCTCCCTGGGCCAAACCGGTCAGACCGGTTTGGCAAACCGGTCAGACCGGTTTGCTCCAGGGGAATGCCAGAAACTTCGGATCTTCCGAGAATTTGTCGGATTGACTGATGAACTTCGGATCTTCTGGGCCAGAAACAACTCAAGACAGAGTTACTCGGAACTTCCTGTCGGATCATCCGTCACAAAGTCGGATCTTGCTTTAAAACTGTTCCAAGACAAGCTCCTTTGAACTTAGAAACCAATATGGTGAAATTTGGCCTTCAAAAATCCAAAAATTTCCACAAAAAGCTTCACTCAGCTGCTTAGGCCCAAACCGGTCAGACCGGTGTGGGGAACCGGTCAGACCGGTTTGCCCCAGGCAGCTAAGCCTAGTCCAAAATGGTGGAAATGAGATCCAAAACTTGTTTACTTGATCTGAGAGTGTATTTGATACCCTTTCGATGATAAACATGATGAAAGGGCTAAATGCACAAAGCTTCTGTGGACTTTCAGAGATAGACTTGATTTCATGCCAAATAAAATCCGCAACACTAAAGGGAGGTGTTTCCGCTCCAATCCTCAAATAAAACATCAAGTTTCTCATATAGAGCGAAATATCCGAAGTGTTGCCATATTCATAAGCCATTCCATTATATGATCAATAAAAGATTAGATGCTTCGCATTGCTTCACTTGATATGACTTGATTGACGTATAGAACCCAAACTATAATGCTAGACCTTTCCACCAAGCAAGGTACCTCGGCCACAAAACCAATTTGCCCTTCACCTTGCTAGGAAAGTCACTCGCATCTAGCTTGATCCCTTCCATCCTCTCTTGCCAAATTAAGCTTCGCTTTGCATTGGGTGTTCAGACTGCCTTTTATTAGATGTCTCCAAACCCACTATGCATTCTATTAAATATTGTTACAACCCAATACCTTTTTTAGTGCATATAATGTTTACATGCAACTTTTAAGGAATCTATAAAACATATATAATTGGTACCCACTAACAGGTCATGGCTGATTTCTCTCAATGTACAAGATGTCCATGTCACCATCCACTAGATCTTCTCTCAACATGCAAGCTGTCCACATTACCATCTGAAAGGACCTTGATGTCACCTAGAAGGGGGGGTGAATAGGTGAATCTGCAAATTACAAACTTTTTCACACAATCAGTACAACAGAAACCGGTCAGACCGGTTTCAAAAACCGGTCAGACCGCTTAAAGTGGTCAGACCGCTTTGGAGAAGCGGTCAGACCGGTTTTCAACAGAGAAAACCGATTATGTGAATTAACCCCCTCTACGAGTTCTAGCACAAACCAAACTTGATGATGGGCTCTTGTAGATGATATCAAGCAGGTCCACTAAGTCCCTGCACACAATTAGAGCACACCCAAGTAGATCGAAGCGGAAGCGAATGTATATGCTAGAAATGAACTTGTGAAGGTAAACAAGAGACAAAGATATGTTTTCCCGAAGTTCGGACCTCACCGCTGCCACTAAGGCTGTCACAAAGACACGATGAATCCTAGTCTCCGTTGAGGGCCTACGAAAGGCGGGCTTATCCACTCCAAGCCACTTTCCTCGGTACCACTAGCTTTTGGCCCTTTTCCACGAAGGAGGCAAGGCCAGCCTTTACAAACAATCCGTGGCTTACCACAACCAAGGTAGCTCACCGGCGACGCCTAGCCGTCTAGGAGGATCACCTCCAAGAGTAACAAATGCTCCAATGGATGCTTGGCTTCACCGGAAGTGCTCAACACTAAGGATATGCTCACTATAGCTGATATGAACTATCAATTGCTATCTATTGCTCACAACCCATACATCCCTCAACCCAAATCCAATGATATGATCAAAATCAATCAACTCTCACAAAGAGAGGCTTGGGGAGAGCTTGCTGGTGCTTGGAACTGCCCTAGGCGAGTTAGAATGGAATGGCAACCAGCACCCCTCAAAGGAGAGGGGTATGGAGTATAAATACCCCACACAACCAAAACTAGCCGTTATAGCCGTTGGAAACCGGTCAGACCGGATTCCCAAACCGGTCAGACCGGTTTACGAACTATACTAGCCGTTACACCTGTCAGAGCCCAAACCGGTCAGACCGGTTTCCCAAACCGGTCAGACCGGTTTGGGGTCTTTCAGCACACTAAATTTCCAAGTGTATTTCTCTCAAGGCTATCTCACATGGGTTGATCTAATGAGCACTTTTTGGTGTATGCCAAGACAACTAATGTTGCATCCCTCTTGATAGTACGGCATTCCTAAACTCAAGATTAAAACAATAAATGGAGTCTACCACTTGAGCTTGTAGATCTTCCTTGATGCCATACTTGATCATTCTTCAACTTGAGGGCTTCAACAATTCATGTCTTGTTTGAGCTAATCCAATGTTGAGCTTCATGACTTAGAATTTTCATTGCACGAACAATTCATAAGCCATTCCATCATATGATCAATAAAAGATTAGATGCTTCGCATTGCTTCACTTGATATGACTTGATTGACGTATAGAACCCAAACTATAATGCTAGACCTTTCCACCAAGCAAGGGGAAGATGATATAGCTTGTGAGCATGAAACTTTGCTTGCGCGGCGTCGGCCTCCCTTCTTATGGCCAGCTGCCCGCTTCCTGCCCAAACCGGTCAGACCGGTTTGGGGTCTTTCAGCACACTAAATTTCCAAGTGTATTTCTCTCAAGGCTATCTCACATGGGTTGATCTAATGAGCACTTTTTGGTGTATGCCAAGACAACTAATGTTGCATCCCTCTTGATAGTACGGCATTCCTAAACTCAAGATTAAAACAATAAATAGAGTCTACCACTTGAGCTTGTAAATCTTCATTGATGCCATACTTGATCATTCTCAACTTTGAGGGCTTCAACACTTCATGTCTTGATGAGCAAATCCAATGTTGAGCTAATGACTTAGAATTTCCATTGCATGGATCAATTCATAAGCCATTCCAATATATATGATCAAACAAAGATAAGATGCTTCGCATTGCTTCACTTGATATGACTTGATTGACGTATAGAACCCAAACTATAATGCTAGACCTTTCCACCAAGCAAGGTACCTCGGCTACAAAACCAATTTGCCCTTCACCTTGCTAGGAACGTCACTCGCATCTAGCTTGATCCCTTCCATCCTCTCTTGCCAAATTAAGCTTTGCTTTGCATTGCATCATCATGAAATCCACATTGAAATCCATGTCTTGAATGTTGTTCTTTGGTAGATAACTTGTCCATAAACATCAATGCACTTGAGACCATATACTATCCATAGAATCATGTCTCATTTTGAATGTATCCATTGCTATGGAACAAGCCCAAAGAAACTTCAAATTTCTTCACATGTTCTATCCCAAAACCTTTGACAAGTATCTTATTTATGAGACCAACCAATTTACTTATGTCCATGTCTCATTTGTCACTATCACACACTTGTCATTTGTATTGCTTACATGGGATGATTAACACTTGTTTGCTTTCTTCATTATTTCCTGCTCATATACTTAAGCAAACAAGTTAAATGACTAATCATGTTGTCATCCAAAATCACCAAAACATATAAGTGCCTAGATGCACTTTCAATCTCCCCCTTTTTGGTGATTGATGACAACATGATTAAAGCTTACAAAAAGATATGAAATTTAAGCTCTAGATGACTAAGATATATGATGAGCTCCCCCTCAATATGTGCATTGAATAGAATTTCAAAAATTCGGCCTCAAATGCCAAATTCACATATAATCAACAAAATTGAGAGCTCCCCCTATATCTTAGCATCCATCATGTGCAAAAAGTGTGTGTGA
>OAMR01000239.1:1766471-1804154 GCA_900205405.1 Echinochloa crus-galli | reverse complement strand
CTTCCGATCTCGACGTCTGCGTCCCTCTCCTCTTCCTCCGGTTCGGCTGCTGTGGCATCATCCTCAACACTCCATGGCGCAGCACAATGACAATGCCAACAACTTGCCTACAACCTGTTCGACAGATTGCCTCAGTCACGTTGCTTGCGAGCTGGTGTCCAGGCTTTTCGTGGTACTTCTTGTGGTGGAGTTCCGAGACGTGGCCAAGCATGTCGAGCTCCTGCCGGTTGCCGTGATGGCCATAGCCAGCAAGCAATCATCCACGCTCCTGGATGCTCGAGTCGTGTTCGGTGCAGCACATCCAAGGTATATCTCCAGCCTTGTTCCTGCTTATTTGCGGATGTCGTGCTATCGGGTAGTGCAATTGAGGTGTTGGAGGGCATGACAAGTTATAGTACAATAGCTTCCAGTGCTTGGGTTGTTGTTCAGATTGTTCAGAGGGTTCAATTCTTGCCTGTCAGTAGGAGTTTAGAGACTACACATTTGTTTGATACTGCCTCGTTTCTCCTCTGGCCATCAGTCTGTAGTCCATCGCCTACAGAGTTTCAAAGGACAATTTCAGAGCACCCAATGCTTATCCTTGTAGGTTTAGGCAGTTTCCTTAAATTTCCCAGCAGCTACATGAGGCCGAGAGCTTTAGAAACCATTCGGTCCTGGAACACTTTATGGCCTCCATTCAGTTTAGGTTGGTTTGTTATACTGCTCAGACAACCATGGCCACCTCCTATACTAGTTGAAATGCTGGTTTGTTCAGCTGATAGTTTCCTTAAATTGCAAGCAGATTGGTTCAGTGAGTGGAAGTTACCATGGGTATCTCTGGTGTGCATCAATAATATCAGCTGCTGCAGTAGAAGGGTATTTCTGCTCCTTGATGGGAATGCTTGACTAAGCTGCATTTTAGTTCAGCTTATCACCCACAGTCGGATGGACAGACAGAGCGCGCCAATCAGATCTTGGAGGACATGTTGAGGGCATATGCTTTGCAGTATGGTGTCAGTTGGGACAAGAGTCTGCCCTATGCAAAATTCTCGTACAACAACAGCTACCAGAAGAGTCTGCAGATGGCACCATTCGAGGCCTTGTATGGCAGGAAGTGCAGGACACCATTGTTCTGGAATCAGACAGGAGAAAGTCAGGTTTTTGGACCTGAGATACTCAGAGAAGCAGAGAGGCAAGTGCAAGTGATCAGGCAGAATTTGAAGGTGGCACAATCCCGGCAGAAGAGTTATGCTGATGTCAGGAGGAATCTCACCTTCGAGGTCGATGACTTTGTGTACCTCAAGGTGTCACCGATGAGAGGTGTGAAGAGGTTCAATGTCAAGGGCAAATTGGCGCCTCGTTACATCGGACCGTTCAAGATTCTGGAACGGATGGGTAAAGTGGCATATCGGCTAGAGCTACCGGAGAAACTAGCCGGAGTGCACAATGTGTTCCATGTGTCTCAGTTGAAGAAATGTTTGCGGGTGCGTGAAGAGCAGATCCCGATGGATGACTTGAATGTGCAAGAGGACCTCACCTATGATGAGTATCCAGTCAAGATTTTGGAGGAGTCTGAGAGAGTGACAAAAAACAAGGTTATTCGGATGTGCAAGGTGCGGTGGAACCGACACTCAGAAGATGAGGCGACTTGGGAAAGGGAAGAAGACCTCAAGGCCGAGTACCCGCATCTCTTCGCATCCACGTTCGAATCTCGAGGAAGAGATTCATCTTAAGGGGGTAGGTTTGTAACACCCTAAAATAGCCTATTTAAATTTTTTAGTAATTAATTGATTATTTAATGTCTTGTTCATAATTAATATAGGGTAAATAAATAATTTCTGAGAATTAAAATCAAATATAAGGTGTAGACACATTTTTGTTGCATTCATGCTGCTGCATTGAGTTTTGCTTGCTTGTGAATTAAATTAGAATTTAAATTCTATTTAAATTCGAATATAATTTGCATTTGTTTGAGCGTTAGAAAAGTTCTTTAGCCTGAGTCCACTTCTGCTCCCTGAACTCTCCCTCTGGTCCAACTGCGCCCCTTCCTTTCTTTCCCCTCAGCTCGACCCAACCCGCTTCGCCTCCCGCGGGTGGCCCAAATCCCTCTTGCAGCCGAAAGTTTGCTTCTGCCCACTCGGCCTCGGCTGCACCTCGACCCGCACCTAGCCGCCTCGCGCCCCTGGTGGGTCCTTCCGAAGCTGCGAGGAAGCTTCCGCAGGCGCTCCCTTCCTTCTACTCCGCGCCTCCCCATATGGGAAGTGCTCTCTGGCATGGAAAGCAAGCCCCGCCGGTCATCACCGATCTGCGTGGCTCGCACACCAAGGTGGCCATCCCCCTGCACTATAAAACCCGCCATCGAGACCCCCCAAACCCTCACCCTACCCCCGTCTGAGCCCCCGAGCCCGCAGCGCCTCCACCTGCCTCTCACCGCCGTCATTGGCGCCGCCGCCGTCGACCCTCCGCCCCAGCGCCGCTCCGCACCGAGCAACGTCCTGGACTACCTCTCGCTCGATCTCGGCCTCCCGAAACCCCGCCCCCACTGCTCACCGACGCACATCTCCGCCCCTCGCCGTCGTTGGTCGTCCTCACCGGGAAATTGGCGACTTGATCCCTTCGGTTGTGTTCGCCTCGTCCTCCCGAAGCCGTAGGTCCAAGCTATGCCCAAAACCGAGCTCCGTAGCGCTTTTCGGCCGGCTCCGGCGACCCTCCGCCGCCGCCGCGCGCGCCCCGCGCCCCTGCCGCCGCCGGCGACCATTTCCCCCCAACACACCCCAGCCACTCGATCCAGATCTGACGGCCCACGACACGCCTCGCCCTGAGTCAAACCCCCAAGTACCAGTCAGTCGGGCGGTTTTGTTAAAGAGCCCCTGGATTTCTTTAAAATCAACCCGCCGTCCACTTAGTTCAAAACTTAATTACAGTTATGCCCCTAGTTTACGAATAGGTCCCTGAGTTTCCTGTTCTTACCTCCCGAAGTCCAGTCGCGGCATTTTTAGGGTTTAGGCCTCCTGTTTTAATACGAAATTATGTTTAAGCCCTTGGTTTTCACAAATAAGTCCCTGGATGTTTTTGAAACTTACCAGCAAGTCCCTGAACCTTAGAATCGCCATAACTTTCTAGTTTTAGCTCCGATTAGTGTGATTTTTGCGCTCACGTGTTCGTAGCGAAGCGTAGATTATTTCTAGAACCCTCTTTTGTACTGTCTCTACTGTTTGGTGTACTGTTCCTAATAGAATACTTTTGTTTGCATGTATTGGCTTGTATGGATGCTTGTGTGGTGATTCGTGTCCAGTCGGTGAGCCGTTCGCGTTGGACTTGAGTACGAGGACTTCCAGGAGCCGGTCTCGCAGCAGCGGCACTTTGAGGAAGGCAAGTTATAGCACGGACAATCCTTGCTATCTACTCACCTGTATTAAAATTATTTCATACATGCATGTGTCTAATTTGATGTACCTATTAAGGTTGTACCTAGTCTTGTTTACCCTGTCCTTGTTTACCTCGGGTTTATTGCATATGGGTAGAACTTTGCTAGGCGCAGCTACTGTCACATTTGTTTAACTATTAATCTTGACTTAATGGTTCACCAACATGGATTAGGGAGCTTGAGCATGTGCTGTGTGCTTTGCTCTAGTGTCTCCCTCTAAGGACCGGTTCTTAAAGCGGCAACCCAGGAGCCTGTCGCCACCGCCAGAACTATAATGGCTCTGGTCTTGGACAAGTAGCTTGTACGGCTCTAGCTTGGCAGTGGTTACCGACGGGCCGACGGCGTTGTGGGAGGCAAGGCACGGGGTGTTTTCCCGATTCCACCGAGGACGGTAGCCCCGTCGGCTAGGTCCCGTTAGACCCAGTCCCGTGTTGGGAGTATCAGTGATTGAGAACTCCACACGTTGCGCATTGATGGGTGCGATACCCGTGCTCTGGATGCCATCGACCCCCTCATGGTGTGACTCCGTGGGCGTACGTCGATCTCGGCGCCTAAGGACTCACCACCTTGTAGTACCCCAGCGGCTACTGTCTGTTTAGGGTGTCTTGTGAAAAGCCTCGTAGCGTCCCTATGCGATCACACCTCGGAAGTGTGGTTTAAGAGGTTTGGCCACCTCGGCATGGTTGGGTTTAAAGTTCTTTGAACTTTTACGCGACTGGTGGGTAAAGGGCGAAACCTCTGCAGAGTGTAAATCTATCATGATAGCCTTGCTCAGGGTCACGAGCGGCCTGGATCCTTTTTGATTAGAAGATGATGTTTATTTATGCTTAATGTCACCTACACCTTATTAATTGGGTTACAACTGGGCATTCACTTGTAGTAACTTGGATAATGTTAAAACGAACCAACTAAAAGTGCTAATGCAGTTAAGCCGTGTCTAGCCTTTTTGAGCCTTCATAACCCGTGCTATACTTGCTAAGTAATTGTTTTACTTACACTTGCTATTTATTCAACAAAATCCCGGACGGGTAACAGATTGGGATGTGCATGAGTCTGCTGCTGAGTTTCCAGCAGATCTACCATACTACTGAGTTGTGTTCTCCCAGTCAGAGTCCCTGTGGAGTGCGGCTTCATTTAGAGAGAGTTTTTAGTCTTCCGCTTTATTGGTTAGTTTATTTATGATGCACTCTGATGTAAAACTCTTTTTATTCGAGTAATATATTCAGCATATGTTCTTTGTTTACCATATTTGTTTGCTATATGTGTACTGTGACTTCTTGGGCACACATATGGCCACATTCGGGTTTCTGTGTAAATCCGGGTGTGACAGTCGTTTAGCCCAGAGGGCTTGTACCATACCGCTATGTATTTGTGTCATGTTTGAGGACCCTAATCAATGTATGGGTGTGATTTCCGCTGAAATGAGTTATGTACGTGATAGCTGTTGTTCCTGGGACTATCACAAGGGTACAGGGAGTCGCTGGCTTCGTGGGCCGGCCCAGTAACTTTCGGCCCATTTCCAGGCCCGCTATCTTTAACCTTTTTCTTTTTCCCTTTAAACGCTGACAAGCCGGCCCCGCCTGCCATAGTCTGGATAGAGACTGACCTGTGGGCCCGCTGACCCCCGCTGACCATGCTGACTTTGACCGTTGACCGGTCAACGCTGACTTGAGTGTAGCTTAGTGTTCAAGTTTTCATGTGTGCAACTCCTACAATTAGATTACCAGTGCCTATAACCCTACCTGACCACCACTTACCTGCATCGTGAATTTCAGAAAATGTCAACTAGAAGGTCGAACCGTCTGCTAGCCCGTTCCGAGGAAGCTGAGCAAGAGGAGACAGCTATGACAGATAGAGACAGAGGTCGTGGTAGAATACGCGGGGGAACACCCGCCGCAGGCAGGGGCAGGGGCCGAGGACGCGCGACAGGCGTGCTCCAGCCCGAGAACAACACAACAAGAGGTGAAGTAGAAGAAGTTGCAATGGAGGAATAGGCAGTAGAACCTCAGCAGAACCAGCTTAGGGGCAGAGATGCGCCACAGCCTAACGCACCGCCCAACCTTGAAGAAGTGATGACTGTTCAGACTCAGGTGATGCAACAAATGGCACATGCCAATGCCCAGATGGTACAGGCAATGCAACAGCTCCAGGAAGATCTGAACCAGAACCAACAGGGTCACCGTGAGGAAGATCTCCAGAAGAAGATTGAAAGATTCATCAGATTGAAGGCACCCACGTTTGACTACTCAGACGGGCCACTAGATGCTCATGACTGGCTCAGAACCATCGAGGCCAAGCTAGACTTGACAGATTACACAGATGAAGAATGTGTAGCCCTAGCGGCACACCAGCTTGAAGGAGCAGCTAAAGTCTGGTGGGAGAGTTACTGTGACTCCCACGAGAACCTAGCACAAATCACTTGGCTGGAGTTCTGTGAAGCGTTCAAGGAATACCACATTCCTGAACAAGTAATGGCACACAAAGCAATGGAGTTCAGAACCATGAGACAAGGAAGCATGTTAGTGGCAGTGTATGCCCGACACTTTGCTAAGATGTCGAGGTATGCCCCTGAAGAAATCACCACTGAAAAGAAAAACAATTCTGATTTCAGAGAGGCTTACACAGGGGACTTAGAATGGCACTAGCTTCCAGCAGTCACAGCTCGCTTCGAGAGATGATTGACAGAGCTATAGCAGTGGAGAAGGAAAGAATTGACTTAGAAGACACTTGGAGAGCCAAGAAAAGAAAAGCCGAGCAACAGCACAACCTCAGGTTGAGTCAAATACCGAGGAGTGGCCAGAGCAACATGCTCCGCAGAGGATTCCAGCAAAGCTTAAGGCAAGGAGGGGTAGGATTTGTCAGGAGTGCAATCCTAAACACAGAGAACAAGCCGACCACAGCCCTCAAAGGCCGACTCAACCACATGACTAGGGAAGATACTAAGGATGCACCCGACGTGGTACTCGGAGAGTTTCTAGTGAATGGCACAAAAGCATTGATCTTATTTGACTCTGGTGCGACCGGATCGTATATCTCTTCAAGGTTTGCAGTAGCGCAGTCACTTCCAATGTGTCGGAGAGTCAAACCTATAATCACAACTTCTCCACTGGGAGAACTCAGATGCACCCATGAGTGCCCATCAGTCAGCATGGAATTAGGTGGATTGGAGTTCCTTGCAGACTTGATAGTGCTAAAGTCAGAAGGAATTGAAGTGATACTCGGAATGGATTGGCTGACAACACACCAGGGAGTGATCAGTTGCTCACCAAGATCAGTAGAGTTGACGCATTCTGATGGAACAAAAGTGACAGTGAGTCCTCAGAGGAAGAAAGAAAGATCCAAGAAGTACATCATGAAACAACTTGTGTACTCGATCCAAGACAAGACCATAGAAGAAGTGCCAGTAGTGTGGGAGTATCCAGACGTGTTCCCGGAAGAACTACCAGGCTTGCCACCTGACCGTGACGTGGAGTTTATAATCGAGTTGCAACCAGGGACAGGGCCAATTGCCAAGAGACCGTACAGAATGTCTGTGGAAGAACTCGAAGAATTGAAGAAGCAATTGAAGGATATGCTGGACAGCGGAGTGATCAGGCCCAGCGCGTCCCCATGGGGATCGCCAGTACTGTTCGTAAAGAAAAAGGATGGTTCTATGCGCATGTGCGTAGACTATCGATCTCTGAACGCAGTGACTATAAAAAAAAGTACCCGCTACCTCGAATTAATGATTTGCTAGATCAATTGAAGAAGGCAAAGTACTTCAGCAAGATAGACCTGAGATCAGGGTACCACCAGATGAAGATTAGGGAAGTAGACATTCCCAAGACAGCTTTCGTGACTCGATATGGGCAGTACGAGTTCACTGTAGTGTCTTTTGGGCTGACGAATGCCCCAGCATACTTCATGAATATGATGAACAAAGTCTTCATGGAAGAACTGGACAAGTTTGTCGTGGTATTCATTAATGACATCTTGATCTACTCAGAAACCGCCAAAGAACATGAGGAGCACCTGCGTATAGTGCTAGAGAAGCTGAGACAACACAAACTCTTTGGGAAGTTCAGCAAGTGCGAGTTTTGGTTGGAGAAAGTTGCCTTTTGGGCCACGTGTTGACAGCCGGGGGTGTAGCAGTGGACCCTGAAAAGATTGAGGTAGTCTCTGAGTGGCAGCAGCCAAAGAGTGTCACAGAAATTCGAAGCTTCTTGGGATTGGCAGGCTACTACAGAAGATTCATTGAGAACTTCTCCAAGATTGCCAAACTGATGACAGAGTTGCTCAAGAAAAACGTACCCTTCGAGTGGACAGAAAAGTGCGAAGAAAGCTTCCAAGAGCTCAAACATAAGCTTACCCCCACCCCAGTGTTGACTCTGCCAGATATTCGGAAAGACTTTGTGGTATATTGTGATGCTTCAAGACAAGGTCTAGTGTGTGTACTCATGCAAGAAGGCAAAGTGGTTGCATACGCTTCAAGGCAGCTGAGGAAGCACGAAGAAAACTACCCCACCCACGACTTAGAACTGGCAGCAGTGGTACATGCCTTAAAGATCTGGAGACACTATCTGATTGGCAACAAGTGTGACATCTACACTGATCACAAGAGTTTGAAGTACTTCTTCACTCAGACGGAGCTGAACATGAGGCAGAGAAGTTGGTTGGAACTGATCAAGGACTATGACCTGGAGATACATTATCATCCAGGGAAAGCCAATGTAGTGGCAGATGCTCTGAGCCATAAAAGCTACTGCAACAACTTGATGATGGATGAGAGCCATGCAGATCTGATCAGAGAACTGGACCTACTTAGACTGGAGGTAGTGGAAGAAGGCCAACCAAAGGAGTTGAGAGTGAAATATAATCTAGAAGAATGCATCAAGAATGCTCAGAAAAGCTGCCTGGAAATTCAAGAGGTGATTCAAGATATACAGCGTGGCGTGGCCCCAGACTTTCGTATCGATGATCAAGGAACAGTATGGCTCAAGCAACGCATTTGCGTGCCGCAAGATGATGAAATCCGAAAGACCCTTTTTGCAGAAGCTCACGACTCCAAGTATTCCATCCATCCAGGGCGCACCAAGATGTACCAAGATCTAAAGGATCGTTTCTGGTGGAAGAAGATGAGAGAAGACATAGCTGAGTGCGTTGAGCATGTTAGTGGCAGTGTATGCCCGACACTTTGCTAAGATGTCGAGGTATGCCCCTGAAGAAATCACCACTGAAAAGAAAAACAATTCTGATTTCAGAGAGGCTTACACAGGGGACTTAGAATGGCACTAGCTTCCAGCAGTCACAGCTCGCTTCGAGAGATGATTGACAGAGCTATAGCAGTGGAGAAGGAAAGAATTGACTTAGAAGACACTTCCACCCGCAGACAGATGGCTAGACCGAAAGAGTGAACCAAATACTGGAAGACTTGTTGAGGGCTTGTGTGCTAACGTACAGCAAGGACTGGGAGAAGAGCCTGTCCTATGCTGAGTTTTCCTACAACAACAGCTTCAAGGCTAGTCTGAAAATGTCTCCATTTGAAGCCTTGTACGGAAGGAAATGCAGAACACCTCTGATGTGGTCTGAGGTGGGAGAAAGAATGTTCTTTGGCCCAGACTCAGTTGTGGAAGCAGAAGAGAATGTGGCCAAGATCAGAGAAAACTTGAAGATTGCCCAAAGCAGGCAGAAAAGCTATGCAGATAAGAGAAGGAGATACCTCAAGTTCAAGGAAGGAGACTTCGTATACCTGAAAGTGTCACCGCTCAGAGGCACCAAGAGGTTCCATGTTAAAGGGAAACTAGCCCCTAGATTTGTGGGACCCAACAAGATACTGCAAAGGATAAGCAAGCTAGCCTACAGGCTAGAGCCACCAAAAGACCTAGCGGGAGTACACCCAGTGTTCCACGTATCACAGCTGAGACAGTGCTTGAGAGTGCTAGAGCAGGAAGTCAGGACAGAAGCTTTGGATTTGCAAGACACACTTGAGTACCTGGAGTATCCAGAGAAGATCTTGGACCGAGCAGTTAAAATTCAAATTGAAGTGCTAAGGATAAATTTAGAGGTGAGTTGGTTTTTATTTGGTTTCTTGGTTCTTTGTTTGGATTTGAATTTAAATCCTAGATTCGAATTCAAATCAATTAACCAAACTAATTTCCTAAACCCCTAACCTCCTTGTGGGCCCAAACTAACCTAAATCGCTAACCCGGCCCGCTAACTCACCTTGGCCCAGCCTGCAAACTCTTCTAATCTCCAGAAGTCTACATCGCCCCCTCAAACTCCTTTCCCAGTTCGCAAACCAGCCTAGCCCGCTTGTTTTCCGACCCAGCCTGTTCCTCTCCCGGCCCAGGAGCAGCCCAGCCGACCACCGCGCACCCCTTTCCCCTCTTTCCATCGCTGACGTGCGGGCCCCGCCACCGCACTGTGCTTCTTCCCCCTCTGCTTTTCTCTCTCGCGGCCGGCGATTCCCTCTACTGCGCGCTCACCTGCCGAGCCAATCCCATCGCGGTCAGTGCGGCCCGTCCGATGCGCGCCGCGTGTCCGCGGGCGCGAACGCCCAAATCTCGCCGTCCGTGCCCCTCTCCAACCATAGCTTTCCCCTATAAAAGCCGGTCCCAGCCGCTCTCCCCTTCCAGCGCCGCCGCGACCCCATTGGGGTTTTCCATCCTTCAATTTGTGAGCGGGTGAGGTGTGGGAGGTGTTGTGGGAGCCGGAGCAGTAGGAGAAGGACCGAGGGGAAGCCAAGAGGAGCCGGAGCGCCTTCCTCGCCGACGAGCCGAAGCCGCGGGCGCCGCCGCTCGTGGAGCTGCCGGAGGTCCGCGAAACCAAGCCGAACCTTTCCTTGTTGATCCCGAGCCTCGCCAGCCGTTATCCGTCGATCGCCGCCAATGGCCGACGCCACCGGCCGCGCGCCAGGGCGCGCCGC
The DNA here is from genome assembly GCA_900205405.1 of Echinochloa crus-galli. Classification (NCBI taxonomy): domain Eukaryota; kingdom Viridiplantae; phylum Streptophyta; class Magnoliopsida; order Poales; family Poaceae; genus Echinochloa; species Echinochloa crus-galli. Next base: position 1,793,844 of record OAMR01000239.1, on the reverse strand, counting down.
GCGCGCATGCGTTCGCGCGTGGGCAAAACCACACCGCGGGCCACACCAACCTCACCCAGCTGAGCCACAGAAAATCCTGCCGCGGCCACAAACCGATCCCATGAACCCGGAGCTTGTGGACCCGTCTCTCGGTCCACGGTGGACCAAGTCCACCACATCAGCACCCTTCGCTCAGCGCCTCTTGGGCCGCCAGCCCATCTTTGTTGGACCGGCCTGTCGCTTTCGGCCCATTCCAGCCCAACCGTCCCCTTTTTCTTTTTCTTTTGTTTAACCGCTGACAAGCCGACCCCACGCGTCATAGACTAACAGAGGCTGACATGTGGGCCCGCTGACCTTGCTGACCATGCTGACTTTGACCGTTGACTGGTCAATGTTGACCAAGTCAACGCTAACGTCATCCGGCCCACGATGACGTCAGTAAAGCCGGCCCCACTGATGACGTCATGCTGACGTTAGCAGTGATGACATGGCATGCCCTGGTGCTCCCATGTGTCCCAGCGTGTCTGATTTTCTTTTTCGGAATTATTTAATATTTTCAGAAAATGATTTAAACTTCGAAAACTCATAATAAATCAACCGTAGCTCAGAAAAATATGAAACCAGTTTCTATATTTTTCTAAAATCATGACCTACGCATTAGTATAGAGTTTGGTGTTTTTGGGTCTTCTTGCCTCGCTGTTTTGGTGTTTCATTGCTAGTAGCTCCCATCTTTATTTTATTTCTATGAACTTAGGAGGACCGGAGAATCAAGAGGAGGACGTCTACAACTCCAACTACCTCGACGAAGAGGACGAGCAATACCCAGGTCCACGCCCAGCCATTCTTTGAAATACCTAGTAGACATGCAACTAGTATGCTAGCGCTTTACTTTACTCGCATGATAAACCTGCACTGCCTTTGTTAATATCATGTTAATGCTCACCATCTACCTAGTATGGGGAGGGTTCCAGCAAGCCTACTTAGTGCGGTGCCAGAACTATAGAAGAATCGAGTTTGATATGTGCAGGGGGGACTCGTTGCGGCGTACTCTCCCTGATATACCACGGCCCCCGACTGGCCCCGGTGGGAAGGTTTCACGACCCTGGGGTGGCTGTTAGCTCAAATTGTTTCCCGAGCCCAGGGAGACAGTATGGCACCGTTACTGTTTAGAGTCTTTGCTGTGGGCTGTGTCTCAAGACGGCATGCTACCGTCTGCAGCCCGGGTGGTTCCTGGAGCGCAACCTCTGCAGAGTGAAAACTATACGTATAGTCGTGTCCACGGTCACGGATGATCCTTCATCTGGCTTATCCTGATTAGCATGGGATTCTGCTTTCTTACCTCATCCTTGATTTGGGTTATGAGAGGTTGGACCGGCTGAGGCTATTGAGACAAGGTGGGGAGGGAGCTCACCGAGTCGACTAGCGAGTGAAAGGAGTTGGCGGATGTTTTTTGCGGGAACCTGTTGAGGCAGGACGAGCCCGATGTGGTTGTGAGATTGATGGATGGCTTGGGGAGAGTATGTGCTTGTGAGGAAAGGGGTTTGGAGATGAGAGGAACTTGGTTGTATTGCTGCTGCGCGCATAGGAAAATCCCAGCTTAATTCCCTTGAATATTTTATAACCAGTATAGGCCACTATAAAGCTTTGCTGCATATTATGGTTGGTGACGTGGACCTGTCCCAATTCCTTGGGGACAGTCTTTGGGTACACAGGAGAAGACACCGAGTAACAGTCTTTGGGTACACAGGAGAAGACACCGAGTAACAGTCTTTGGGTACACAGGAGAAGACACCGAGTAACAGTCTTTGGGTACACAGGAGAAGACACCCCGCTGCGTAGCTGTTTTCCTTCTGTCGTTTAGCCCAGAGGGCTTGTACCATACCGCTATGTATTTGTGTCATGTTTGAGGACCCTAATCAATGTATGGATGTGATTTCCGCTGAAATGAGTTCTGTACGTGATAGCTGTTGTTCCTGGGACTATCACAAGGGTACAGGGAATCGGATTCTCGTAATTGGGAATCTGGTTCGTTTCAGCCCAGGCCTGCCCCCCTGCACCGCCTCTGCTCTGTGGACTTCCTGGGCCGGCCTCTAGTGATGTACTTCGTGTTGTTCAAGCCCTGAGTGATGTGGCGGTGCTCCGGGATGAGTTGGCAGTCGTCCACGTGGATTGTGATGTGGTTTCTTGGTCATTGTTGATGCGGACGGCTCCCGGTGACTTGTACGGCTAAGGGGGGTAACCGGCCGAACGGAGTCGTTCGGCCGATTCGGGCATTTTCGGCTCCAATAGCACGTATTTGTCGTAGTTGTACCTGCACAAGTGACACTCACCAAAACTCGTGGAACTTTATTAGAAATAAAACCTAAGTACATAGAATGTTGCATAAAGCCTCATTTATTCCCGAGTATTGATGGTCGGATTTGGGTAGTAACGACCGCCAACAAGCTCCCCCAAGCTTAGCCCTTTGCTCGTCCTCGAGCAAAGATAAAAATTTAGGCTCAGTGGATCAGGAGTTGCTACAATGTCATTTCTTTTGTAGGTAACTTTATAACAACTAGTACTCAAATTTTACTTGAATCACTAGCAAGGTATTAATTCACTATTTTACCCATGGGGCTTATAGCAATCTCCTTATCTTGGGAGGTTGAAAGGATGAACAATTTAAATTCAGTTTTATTCCACTCTACTCTTTTCAGGATCCCATCTCGGAGTTTTTTCACAAGTTTTGAAAACTACAAATTGTTCCTCAATTGGCACACTCAACCGCTCAAGTGTATTTGAATCCTCACCAAAGGCTTGTGCCTTCTTTTTCATCCTAACATCTAATATGGCTTTTTGTGTGGCTCAGGGACAAAGGATGAAGGCATGCATGCATCTTATATTTTGCTATGTCAAAGACCGGATCTTTGAAGAATCAAATCACACCATAAGATCGAGAAGTGCAAGTGTGTGGGATGGATGGAGTGGAATATGGTGGAATGGAATATGGTGGAACTCCTTGGATGAATTTCCTCTCCTTGATTTATTTTCGAGAACATGGGCTATCTTTTATTTTCATATTTTTGCCATGCCACTTGGCATGCTTTTCTTTTTCTCTTTCTTTTTGCCATGCTCTTTGGCATGCTTTTCTTTTTCTCTTATTTTTGCCATGCTTCTTTGGCATGCTTCTCTTTTTGCATAGCTATTGGCACTCCTTACGACCTACAGATAAATCCGCAAGCGAACGGATACCGATGTAGCTTTCACCCGGGAGTATTCCAAGGTATCGATTTCCACGTCCAGTGTAGGAATTGCAAGTGAGAGGTGGTGTGTGTACGTGGATCTCGATCTCTAAGATTATGAAAGCTTCACTCTAAGGTCACAACAATTTGACAAATCTCACTAAGATAACAAGCAGCATATGTGTAGAAATTTTCAACTAAGCTTATCATATGGCTCTGGTAGTTATTTTGACCAATGAGGAACTTGTTTCATTTTGAAAGCATAAATTTCCGAGATTTTCCCCGTACTAAAAACAGAATAGAATTTAAACTAGCAGAGCTGGTCCGAACTATATCAATCCCCACAACAACTTAGACTTGGAATAAAGTATGTGCTCCCACAAGGTTTTCAGGTTCATTTTTACTCATGCCGATTAACTCAAGTACTATTAAGCAACTAGTTGAAACAAAGTACTTGCAAAATTAATGACAGAGCAACTATTCATCATTTCCAAAGTGAGAGGCATATGATTCATTACATGCATAGTTGGGAGTTATTTTATTTGGTGTATTCATTTTTTTAAATGCAGAACAAAACATGAAGGGAAATGAAAGGGAAATGCAATTGAATGACCAAAGTGCTGAGTAAGTCGGGATGTACCTGGTGGGGGTCCTCCCCCAAGCTTGGACTCTTCACTGGTAGGGATTAAGCCTTGAAAGGTACTGACTCAACTGGTCCGCCTGCTCGTGGACGTCGTGCAAGATGGACGCTACCATCCCGCTGTTCTCTTGGTGGTACTAAGAATGGCGAGCTAGTGTGTCTTGGATATCTCGAGTACGGTCGTTGATGAGGTCGACTCGATCGGAGATGTAGGACAGCTCCCGACCGTAGTCGAAGCGCGCGGACTGTGAGTATCCGGGATTGTATGGCTGGGAGGCACTGTTGTACCCTCCTACATACCAACTCCCAGACCACTCAGAGTCCGTGCTCTGGCCGTAGTCCCAGCGTCCTGAGGCGAAGTAGTTCGGTTCCTGGTGTTGTCCAGAGCCTCCTGCTCCGGACGTCCCAGCACCGGTGTACAAGTCGTAGGTGGCCTCGAATGCGGACGTATGTCGGTGCGGCATCTGTGGCGCATCCTCTGGCTCCTATGAGGTGGCGAGCCCGGCATCACGCCTAGCTCATCCCCTCGTGACTGGTCCATCACCTGCAACGCTGTGCCGAGTGGGCTCCCTGCGAGGTGGAGAGTCGTCCGACTCGGTACTCAATTGAAGAGTTAGATTAGGAGTGGTATACAACCTCATTGCTGCATAAGACAAAGGCACTTCGGTTGTATAGCCACGGTAAATCATAACCAGCGTTGCGTCAGGCGTCCGCCGTATCATGTGGGCTTGCACGAAGTGCTCAGCATCCACGATGGAGCGCGCTGTCTCAATGTACGTGAGCCGGGCGCCCTGAAGAACGCCCAGATGGTTAGCGAGGCAAGTGACTAAAGAAGTCATTATCATGCTACCCACACGAGAAATGTGAGACAACCAGTGACTAACCATATCCTTCACAGGCGAATAAGGAATTTGCTAGACTATAGCAAAAAGAACCCGCAACTCATTTGTGTTAATGGGGCGCACATCTGCCCGGGGGAACACCGTCATAGACACCCATCGATGCATGAAACGCAAAGTGGGGTTATGAATACTGTTCGTGCGAGGTGCATGACAGTTGGTATTCCCCGAAATCTTTTTCCAAAACACAGCCCGATCAAATCCTTTCAGCGCTTTGTTCGGGTCTAAAGAACAACGACTTCGAAACCCAAGACCCGAAGTAAAATCCCTCCAAGAGCAAAAGAACTCTTAGTTGAAAAATCGAAAGCGAATCCCCCCATTCTCTGGAACCAAAGTCGAAAGAAATTCGAGGGTGAGCAAGTACGAACCTTCCTCATTGATGTGCCAGAAATTTTCTCAGCCAATGGCCTGGAAAATCTCTGTGAACTCCTCGTCCATACCCGTTTTCCTGAGCAAGTCTTGCTCAAAAACACGGGTGTGTTCGAACTCCTTCAGCCGAAACTCGTTGAAGGTGTTCCGCTCCCGCTCCGTCCTGAGGTTGATGTCGTTCACGCTCAGGAGCTGCCTGGCCGAGGGCGTGGCATGGCCCCATCCCGAGCCGGCTGCTTCGTGTTCTTCAGTGTCCATCCGGCTCGAGCCTCGGGACGGAGCTGGGGAACTCCCAGCATCGTCCGTTCGTCGGCCTAGCCAGGCGGAACGACGGAGTGAAGTGAAGAACTTCGACATGATTCCTGCAAAAGGTTAGTGCAACAACAACTACCCGAAGGACTGAATATATGAGGTCAGCACAAGAAAATCAAGTCAGTCGTCCGAGATAGTTAGTCGTTCTTGCGGGGATGAAAACCACCACAAAAGGTTAGTTGTTCTTGTGGGTGTCAGAGACCACCACAAATACGTCCAGAATTTCAGCACAAAGAACACAACAAAAGCAAAATATTTTTTGGGTTTTTCTAGAGATTCAAGGGAACCAAAACTTGAGCAAGAACTTTGGGAAGAACTTGTCAAGAACTAGAGCAAGAAAATGAGAGAGAGGGAGAGCTCCTAGAGAAAAATTTTTGAGTGTGTGGGAGGAACAAGCAAGCAAGCACCGGCTTTTATAGGCAGAGGGGGGCAGCAGGGCCAGTTCGGCCGAACAGCATGGTTCGGCCGAACCAGGCTTGGGTGCCTGAGTGCCTCATGTGTTGCACCCACCTCTTGCCTCCCACCAGCACAAAGTTTTCCATAGGTCCAACACTAGGTCATGGGGTTTTTGGTGGGTTTTGGTAGGTGAGATGCAAATTTGACATGACCAAAATGGAATTTAGTGGAGTCACCCCCATGCTTCCATGTTTTGTGATAATTGGTGAGTGTGCAGCCATTTTTAGTGGGGTAGACATGTTTGGTGCTGGTTGGTGGTGATGGTAAATAATTGGAGATGTTCTAGAAGGGGTAAAAATGAAGTTACAAATTACACCCTCTCTAATTAAATTTCAGCATGTGTCCAATTAGTTTTAACCAAGCTTGCAAAATTTTCTACTCTCTCTTAAATTAATTACTCAAGTGGTTCATTTATTTTGGAAAGGGAAACATGCAAATGCAATTGGGAATTTAAGAATTGAAAGGGAAATATGAGATACATATCGGTTTTCCTCGCGGTGAGAGCTCAGCTTTTAAGTCCGCGAGCGGGACTTCTCCTGTCTTCAATTGCTCTTGTCATCGTCCAGTCCCGGAGTGGATGACTCGGACGATGCAACCTTCTTCCGCCACACTTTCTTGTTCTTCTTCTTCGGTGTTGGTGGCGGTGGGATCGGCGTCTCTGGAGAATTCCAGAGGGCTTGCTCTTCCTCGTATTTCTTTACGAGGAAGTCAATTTCTTCTGCACTCGTCGGTTTTGTCCATCTTGGCGTCAGCACTTGGATGCGTGCAACCTTCCCTACATGGTTAGTATGGAGCATACTACGAGACATCTTACCATGCCTTGTAGTGACTGCTTTTACTGTCTCGATCGAAGGCTCGGGTTGCCTCGGAATCTTCCCCGATTCAGTAACAGGAACCGCAGTAGCCAACTGAGCGACTTGAGTTTCTATCATTTTATTGAAGCTCAGCTGACTTTTCATAGCAGAAGAGAATGATTCCATCCTAGAGTCTATGTTTTCCAGAGTTTTATCATTAGCAGCAAGCTTTTTATTGATGTTTTCAGTTATTTTCATGTGGCCAAACACAAGATCTCTAAGAGAAGAGACGGCTGATTATTGAAACTGCTGGAATTGAAATTGTTACCTTGTTGAGGCCTCTCAAATGGGAAGTTTGGGCACGAATTCCATCCTTGATTGCCGTAATTATTCAGTCGGTACCCGTTGTTGTTGGAGTTGTTGACGTAATGGGCATCCTCTCGCGTTTCGGGGCAGTCATTCCCTGAATGGCCAGTGTTGCCACAGACTTCGCAGGTCATGCGAGCGTCCATGGCTTGCACCGTTTCTTGAGCAGGGGCCTCTAGTTTCTTCATCAGGAGGTCCATCTTGGCAGCGAGCATGTCCAGAGCTTCAACTTGATGAACTCCTCGGGTCTTCGATTGAGTCCGGTCGTCGGACCAACCTTGATTCTCGACCATCTTCTCTATAAGGGCCTTCGCACGACTCTCCTTAAGAGAGAAGAACGAGCCTCCAGCAGCAGCATCCAAGTATTCACGGGCAGAGCTTCTCAGCCCATGATAGAATGTTTGGATTATGAACCAACTCTGCATACCATGGTGAGGACAAGCAGAAATATAGTCCTGGAGGCGATCCCATGCCTCTGGGACTGTTTCATCTTTTAATTGTTGGAAACTAGCTATTTTGTTCCGGAGAGCGTTGGTTTTCCCAACCGGAAAGAATTTTAGCAAGAAAGCGCTAGTGCATTTGTCCCAAGTGTATATAGCTTCGCGGTTAGCATAAAACCATTGCTTTGCCTTGCCTAGTAATGAGAATGGAAATAAACGAAGGCGAATGGCATCGATACTTACTCCGCGGATGGTGAAGGTGTTGCAAATCTCCAGGAAATGCTGGAGATGAGCATTGGCATCTTCATGTGAGCAAAGAATCTTGAGAGAGAGAGAGCTTCCTAGCAGAAATTTCAGAGTGAGCAGGTGTGGGAGAAGCAAGAAAGCTTGCACCAGCTTTTATAGGCCGAGGGGAGGGGCATGCCATGGTTCGCCCGAACCAGGCCTGGTGGCCAGAGCACTCCCATGGTCACGACGGGAAGGACTGGGTTTGTCGGAGTGAGTTGCTTCTGAGGAGGTACAACATGAGGTCGCACTTTCCTCACAAGAGAATCAAGATTTTCTTGGAAGTTTGACGGTAGCTGGAAACCAGTCATGCACTGCTCTGTTCCACAAAGACCAACGAAATGCTTCCCCAGCAATGGCGCCAAATGCTTCCCCGGCAACGGCACCAGAAATGCTTGTTGGCACTTATTACGATCCAATATCAGAATTGAGAATCCTTGTACTGGGGTAAGGAGTGTTTCAGTGGTTTTCCTTATGGCTTAGTAAAATATATAAATATTCTGCAAGTGTACAGAATCACCGCTGTAGCACTTCACCTGGGAGTATCCCGAGGTATCGTAATTTATATTTCCGCAGGGAAGCTTTGGCAAGAATACTAGTGAACAGATATTCCGGGGATAACGGTATTGGATAGGAGTGGATATACCGGACACACAGCTCAAGGGATAATCTGGTAAGGGAGATAAGAGATAGATAGCTGGGAGGACAACGAGAACAGATAGAGGACTCCTGGATACTTTTTCTACCTATGTCACTCTAGCTTAGAGATACAACGGCTACAGAGCCAGCACTAGAAGATCGGGGTTAACTCTATTGTCTTAGCTTCGGGACAAACGAACCCGTGACACACAGAAAGGGATGAGAAGGGGTGCCACCAATTTCTAACTGGGGGATCCTACAGACCGGAACTAACGTGATGGGCTACGAAGACCGAAAAAGCTGTCACCACCTTACGGCTACCACCTCCGTTGCGATAGGGGCAAACTAAGGCCACTGGCTAGTCTAGGAACCACTCCTACACTAGTCAACAACTACTTACTCTACTAGCAAGAGCAAGCAACCTTGTCAATACTCTTGGTGACAATTCACCTCCAGTATCGAGCAAGATCAAAGAACCAGCCAAGACAATGACTTAAACAAGAACTACAAGCACTAGAACTATAACTGACTATAGTCTAAATAAGATATAGATGCAACTAGAATAAAGTAGAAGCAAGCTATAAATGACAAAGGCAAGTGATAAAGATAACTATATTGATAACTCAAAGTCTTACAAAGGGAAAAGTAAAAGATACAAGAGCTTATACCAGAGCTTCTGAAGACGACTCCGGAACCACCGAGGCAAGCTCGACTCAACTCTAACTCCCAACTAAACTATCCTAACTCTACTAGAACAAGTGGAATGAGAGAGCTCCTTGGCTTGGTGTGTGTTTACAAGTGAAGTGTGATGTCCTATTTATAGCTCCATAGGTCGGTTTGGCAGTTGGGTAACTGCCAAGGCACCTAGGACGGTTGGGGGCCAGGTCGGCCGAAGTGCCCGGGTTCGGCCGAACTGCCTGGTTCGGCCGAACCACAGGATGCACCGCCTTGGCCTTCAAGGGCCAGGATGCACCCCTGGAGGCGGTTTGGGCAGTGGGGGCGGTTCGACCGAACCACCTTGTTCGGCCGAACGGGCCTGGAGGCCCAGGCCTGCCCCCTGCACCGTCTCTGCTCTGTGGACTTCCTGGGCCGGCCTCTGGTGATGTACTTCGTGTTGTTCAGGCCCTGAATGATGTGGCGGTGCTCCAGGATGAGTTGGCAGTTGTCCACGTGGCGTGTGATGTGGTTGCTTGGTCATTATTGACGCGGACGGCTCCCGGTGAGTTGTACGGCTAAGGGGGGTAACCGGCCGAACGGAGTCGTTCGGCCGATTCGGTCATTTTCGGCTCCAATAGCACGTATTTGTCGTAGTTGTACCTGCACAAGTGACACTCACCAAAACTCGTGGAACTTTATTAGAAATAAAACCTAAGTACATGGAATAACAAAGTTAAAAGTCGATGAAAGAGGATGTTATTGTATGACGAGTATAGCGGTGATGGGACGTCTGGAGCAGGAGGCTCTAGACAATCCTAGGACCCGGATTACTTTACCCCTAGCCACTGGGATTATGCTTAGAGTACGGACTCTGAGGACTCCCAAGGGTGGTTTGCAAGGGGGTACGACACTGCCTCCCAGCCTTACTTCCCTAGGCTCTCCCAGTCCGCACGCTTTGCTAACCCTCGAGACTACGACATCAGTCAAGAGTTATCTTACATCTCCGACCGGGTCGACATCATCGACGATCATACCCGGGACATTCAAGACACTCTAGCACACCACTCTCAGTACTACCAAGAAAGTAGCGGCATGCTAGAATCCATACAATACGACGTCCGGCAACAGACAGATCAGATGACTGAGTATTTCTCAAGGTTCAAGCCCTGTAAGTGAAAAGTCTAAGCTTGGGGGAGGACCCCCACCAAGTACGTTCGACACCCACTCAGCACTTTGATTTCGCATTTGCCATTTTCCTTTCTACTTTATTTCCATCTAAAATAAAAATACCAAAAATATTTCACTTGAATAAACACAACTCCCAACTATGCATGGAATGAATCATATGCCTCTCACCTTGGAAATGATGAATAGTTGCTCTGTCATTAATCTTGCAAGTGCTTTGTTTCAACTAGTTGCTTGATAGTACTTGAGTTAATTGACATGAGTAAAAATGAACCTAAAAACCTTGTGGGAGCACATGCTTTATTCTAAGTCTAAGTTGTTGTGGGATTGATATAGTGAGATTTTGATCAAGTTCTATTTTTGCTCTTAGTATGGTGAAAATCTAGTCACACCCCAAAATTTTTGGATTTTGGGATGTGATTTATTAGCATAATTAATACAATGATTTTATCAATTTTCTAAAATTTTCCAAGCTTTATATAATTTATAGGGAATTTAATATACGAATTTTTTTATTTCTGAATTAAATTAAAACATTTTAGGTTTTTGACACCTTAAAAAACATTTCCAGAATTTAGTAATTAATTTACTTTTATTAAGAGTGTTCATAATTAATATAATGTAAATAAACAATTTCCGAGAATTAAAATTAAATGTAAGGCTTAGAAATATTTTTGTCGCATTCATGCTGGTTGCATTGAGTTTTGGTTGTGTGTAGTTCAAATTAGAATTTAAATCTAATTTAAATTCGAGTTTGGATTTCATTTGTTTGGTCTCTAGGAAAGTTGTTTCGTGTCGAGATCACTTTTGCTCCCTAAACTTCTCCTTGGTCTGTGTTTCCCCCTCCTTCTCTCTCTTTGTCTCCGCGGCCCAGCTCAGAAGGTCCTCCCGCGCCGGCCCATTACACCCCCACGGCCCACCTCTATTTCCCTCGCCAGCCCACCTCCCTTCTCCTCGCCGCGGCCCAACACGCGCGTCTCGGCCCAGCCGCCGCCGGATTTCTCGGGGCGTGTGCCACGCCAGGCGAACCCTGGTGTCCACGCCTATAAAGGCCGCAGCCTGAACCCGCATGCGTGCCCTGCTATTGCTACCGCCGCTCCGCATCTCGCGCACCGCCTGCATCGTCCGCGCAGCGCCGCCGCCGCCATTGCTCCTCGGAGCCGAGCGCCACCGCCGACCATCGTCGCCGTGATACGCCGCCTCTGTCCCCGCCAGAGCAAGCCGACTCCACCACAAGATCCGTGTCGCCGAGCCGAAACCACCTTGCCGGTTATCGCTGCCAAATCGTCGCCGGAGGAGCACCGCATCAAGGAGCCGCCGCCGCCGGAGGACACCAGCCCCGATTCGCTGCGTGAGTCGCCAGTTGGGGAAAGCCATCGACCCCGGGAGCATCAACTGTCTTTTAGGCTGCATTTGGTCTTCATTTTATGACGCTGATTGACTTTTTAGAAAAAGAAAAGAAAATAGTCTCCAAGCACACTGTGCCACTTTGTCATGTGCTAGGAATCAGACACACGACAAAGTTTCAAAGTTTGAAACTTTGCCGTGTGCCTTGCCCCTGGCACAGCTTTGTTGGAGGCATAGGGCAAAGGCTTTCTGCTTCGTTTGGTCACGACTGTCTCCATCGCTCCGTATGGCCATCTCGGTTGCCCTGCCGTGATAAGTTTTTACCGTGTGCCAGACTGGAGGCTTGCTTTTGTCGTGTGCCCAGCTCCAACACACGATAAATTTTAACAGCCGTCTGAGGAAGTTGCTTGTTCTAACGGCCGCTGTGCGTGGCGCGCACGTGGCCTGAGTTTGCCATGTGTACGAGGGCCGGCGCACGCAGGGGCGGGCCCACATGTATTCATGGGTATTCAGTTGAATACCTATTATTTTTGGCAAAAAATTTCATGTATATAGTGTATGTCAAATATGTATACCAAAAAACAAAAGACATCAGGCCTTTTTCACTCAATTCCCCGTCAAAAAGGCCATCGGCCCATCTCCCGCTCCTCCGGAAGGCCCAGACGGCCCACTCCACCCCCCACCAGCGGCCACCAGCTCAGGCCTGCTCGGTGCTCGCCCCCCTGGCCCCTGTTGGCCTGTCCCTCTCGCTCAGCGCTCGCGGAAGGAGTTCGCTCGGCGCTCGCGGGTCGCCCTCCTGGCCTACTCTCGTCCCGGCGCGGCGGCGATTCCGCGAACCCTAGAGGCGGCGCGCCGGCGCGGCGACCTGCCGCCCAGGCAGCAGCAGCGCCCCGCGAGGGCCAAGGGCAGGCGGCGCTCCAGCAGCCCAGGCGGCACCGCGGTGCGGCAGGCAGGCCAGGTCGCCGGCGCCCAGCAGCACTGCAGCAAGGCGCGGCCGGCAAAATTGTTTACAAACTTTTCAAATTGGTGCTACTTCTCCCTGTTGCAACCGCTGGTATTGAAAGGATCTTCTCTATAATGAACATTGTCAAAAACAAGAAAAAAAGCAAGATGGGGCAGAAATATTTGAATGGTTGCTTGGTCACATTCATTGAAAGAGAATTCTTCTTGCAAGCTAAGGATAAGGACATCATCACTTATTTTCAAAGCATGAAGTTTCGCAAAGTTAATCTATAGGCTGTAAGTTTTCCTATGAGTTGGTTTTTTATCATCTATTTATTTCAGACATTGAAGCTTTGATATGTTGTGTTAAATACCTTCAAATTTGAAGTAATTTTATTAATCGATGATATTGATACTCGATTTTATGGTGTGCATTAATAATTTAGGCCGTCTACAAATTTTTTTTCTGTTATTTCAAATTTTGAATACCCATGTTCAAAATCCTGGGCCCGTCCCTGGGCGCACGAGGACACGCGGAAAACTTAGTAGTTTGCCGTGTTTACCACGTGCTATATCTCTGGCGCATGGCAACGCCCCCACCATGGAGCTGCATCGCAAGCCGCAAGCTGCCGGCCGCCCTCGCCTCGAGGAGCCGCGCCACAGGCCACCGTCCATCATGGCTTCACCACCAGAAGCCGAACCGCAGGCCATCAGGTCCCCACCACGGGAAGCCAAGCCGCATGCTGCTGACCTCCATCGTGGGAAGCCACCAGGAGCCGCAGTCGTCGCCGGTGCTCCATCGCCGCAGCCCACGCAAACTCGATCTAGATCTACAAGAAGAGGATACGGGAAGGAAGGCACGGAGCTCCTCGCCGCCGCCGTCCTTGCGGCCGTCGGGCTCCGGCAGCCATCTCAGGCGGCGGCGAGGCTGGGGACGGGGCGAGGCGTGGCCGGCGGCGATGGTTTGGAGATCCACCCGTGCCGCCCACTGTCCATACTTATATCATATACCACCCGAGAATGATATAGGGTGCATTAAAACTGTGCTTCTCTGTTCTGCATGTTTTGAGTGCTGCCACCTAGCTCGCTTCTTTTGCTGGAGTTTTATCCACTCCTTGCAGGTCGGCAACAGCTCAAGCATTTGATTGGTCTTCAGTTCGTGGAAGTGCAGCAGCTGCAGCTTATGAGGTGCCGCAGTAGCAATGCAGTGTGAAGCAGCAAGCCCAGGCAGCGGCATCGAGCAACAGCTGCAGGCAGCTTCTGCTTTTGAGTAAAGGTAAAAAGTAAAATTATTTTGCTGTCGTGCAGAAGCAGCTGAAGCTCTGGTTCTAAGGTGAGCAACGTCAGTAAGAAAAGCCCTGGTATTGTTTTGGTTTGCTTGTCTTTAAGTGCAGTTGAGTAGTACCAACATAATGGAAATTTGATCTGTCACTTTCACTGAGTTGTGAGCTAAGTTTTGCATCCATCGTTTATAAATCGCTGCAGCTTATTTAGATTAATTACTGGCTATTATCTTGAGCTCCTGTGACTTGTGCCGTAGCTTTGTTTCTGCAAGATAGTTCGGAGAAATGTCACTTTACACTAACTTCGGAAGGGGCGAGCCCGTAAGCAGGTTTTGAACGTAGGGTGTTACAAACTCAGTTGGATAATATTTCCTTTATGCATGTGTGGCCGGTTGTAGCTCTTGGCTGCTCTCAAAGCCTAGCTTTTCTTGGATGGTTAATCAGTGATATTGCAAGCAAGTTTATTAATGTGTATAGTTTCTACAATTTGAGCACCACCAGTCCAACACGCGCGTGCAAATCATTCTTACAGCACAAGCGACCACCAATTCGATCAAGTTCAACTAACCCTGGCGATGGACCGACGGTGAAAGGAATGGCTTTAATTTAGCCGCTCCCGCCGAATAGCGCCTTGAGCTTCCTGACCTCCAACTCGTCCAGGACAGTGACCTTGCTGACGATGTCCGACGGCAGGTTGTTGGCGAAGAGCGCGAAGTCCAGGATCTGGATGCCGGGGCTGGAGCTGCTGTACGACGAGAGAGAGCGCCACGGCCGTGGTGTTGCCGAGGTTGTACTGGAAGTGCAGCTGCCCCTGCGGGAGCACCATGAGGTCGCCCTTGTGCAGCGTCTTGGTGTACACCCTGTTGAGCGTGGCGCTGATGAAGCCGCACACCATGCTGCCGTCGAGGACGAAGAGGAGCTCGGTGGCCAGCGGGTGCCAGTGCAGCGGCACGACGCCGCCGGGGGCCATGTCGGCGCGCGCGGCCGAGATGCCGAGGCCGTTCACGCCGGGGAACCCGGCGACGAAGGCCGACGACAGGCTGACTTTGAAGGGGGCGATGGCCGGGCCGGTGGTGGCCAGGCCGCGGTAGTAGAAGTCGTCGGCGGTGACGTCTGTCTGGGACTTGCACGGGTAGCCCGCCGGCGTGTCGCCGCGGGGCAGGTCGGCGACGCAGAAGTCCTGGTTCAGGGCGAGGGAGGAGAACTGGAGAAGGGCAGCAGGGAGAGGAAGGGTGTGACGAAGAGGAGCACGAGCACGGCCCTGGCCATCGTCAGCGATCGACTCACCGGCCGAGCTTGCTACGCGTACCTTGTAGCTAGAAAGTTAGGAAACTAGCTCAAGTTACCTGCTTGGATGT
This sequence comes from Echinochloa crus-galli, assembly GCA_900205405.1. Taxonomy (NCBI): domain Eukaryota; kingdom Viridiplantae; phylum Streptophyta; class Magnoliopsida; order Poales; family Poaceae; genus Echinochloa; species Echinochloa crus-galli. The sequence goes on along the minus strand of OAMR01000239.1, from coordinate 1,778,672 downwards.
GTGATTCTCGTAGTGTTTGGTATTGGTATATATATAAGAGAAGGTAGGGTGTGTTCATGCGCTGTGGCGGCTGGATATAGTGTCGACTGTTGACCAATTATGAGGTTCTTCCTCGCGGCGAAGGACTGGTCAAGATCGATATCTGCGATGTCATGGACTAGTAATATGTTTAATGTTTGGCGTGTGGAATAGCAGCTTGATTTGCAGATAGAAAGAGCAGATCGACTTTGCCAGTGCTACTCCGGATAAAGTGTACTTGTCATTCAAGAAGAAACCAATCAACAAGTTGTTTCCGTCTGGTATACTGGCCGGACTGGAGTAATTAATTACCACTTTCCATAACAGGCTCTTCAACATGGTTCTCATTGTGATTTTTGAGGCTTCTAATATGTATATTTTGAAATATTATTCATACTTAAACATGTCAATGTCGTTACTCTATCACAAAATACAAGGTACGCAAGCATTTCAAGACCTAAATCTTTTTAGAGTTAAATACATTATTAGTACATAATTAAACTTGATGAGTGGTTACGTTTAGTTACATCATCTCTTAAATTGTTTATTTAATAGGAATAACAACTTGATAAGTGGGTACGGATGGGTCACCGGGATTAGGCAAAAACAAGCCAGTAGGCGGTTTACATGTTAGCAAATATATATATATTTTTTTAAAAGGTCCCTGCTAATTCTTCCATTTATTTGAGTTGATTTCTCTTCAGGTTTCGTTCCCATGTTTTCTTTTAGCCTCGGAATGTTGGTATGTTGTGCCGATATATTGTTCATACTAATGATATCAGTATCACATCCATACGATACTATACTTTGGAAGACACCAATACCAATGGACGAAGCTATACTCTTCCGGCAGAAAAAGAAGCGACCATTCCTCAACGTCACGACCATCAAACCAGTTAACCTTACCATCAACATACATCCTATTCCTTGCAAGGTTACAGAAGAATCCCCCATGGTGTACTTCTACACTTAAAGTGACATCTCGCCTGCAATCCAATAAAACTAGAAACCACGGGGCGCGGCGTTGCCGCGCCATTTTGTTATCTTGCCAGCGTGATTTCGTGTGGGATCCAACAAATTTAGTGTTTATAAATGGAGAACTGCGAATGATTAATTTCTGAAAAAATGATTCCATCCAAATTGCAATTTCTTTTTTTTTGTTTGCATCTATTTCCCTTGCACTCTTGTAATAATACCTATACTGGAATTGGAAAGAGGAAGATAAATATGTGCAGAAGAAGCTAAAACTCGGGAGTAGTAGCAACCAAGCAAGATGCTGAAACATATCTACAGGCTGTTAGCCAGCCTTTTTCAGTAGCAATGTAGTAGAAAATTGCTCAGTGCATTACAGGTTTCTGCAACACTACAGGGTTCAGATTTGCCCCAAACCTTCTTTTGACAAAACAACATGGTGGAACAGTTCATAAGGATCTTTCTCTGGCGCTACTGCTTTTTGTATAAACTGTACCTGAAGTAAACCTGAATAAAATATGGACAGCGCTATGGAAATAAAGATATGTTAATGCTCAGGCTTGGATTTAATCATCCATGTCCTCCAAAAATCTGTATAGTAGAAGAGAAGGTGAAGGTTCCAAAATTGCATCTCCTTGGGTTGCTAAAAATTGTGGCCTAATCTCTGGATGTGAGCCATTTCTGTTATTTGTAATACTGACCCCATAATATCTCCTTCATGAAGAATGATTTTTAAGGTATCCAAATGTATGCCCCTGATTAGGGTTATGCATGCTGTATCAAGAATTTGGCTATCAACAGAAAAGCATCATAAAGAAGTTACCTTCAGATTTGCTAAGGTACTGCTCCATGTTATTAAAACGAGATCTTCGTCATTTTCTTTTTTGTTGTTCTGGAGTAGCAACTAAATCATTCACAAACTGTTTAATGGTGGATGCATGAAATTAAGGACACCATATATAACTGGATCTAGTGATAAATAGTGCATATTATTTCCACGATATTATACTTAATTTTGAGAAGCACATATGGAAAATAGTAAGAAGTATAATAAGGAACTAGAAGGCAGAGTCGTGCTCCAGCAAAGGTCTCAAGCTATGAATGCAGCGTTTAGTGAGCTAACATCAGATGGGCATTATATCATTTTTCTAGGATTTTTATCAACTCTCATTTTTATCAATTCGCGATCCGCAGCTTCCTGGTCCGCGGTACAACAGACGACAGACCCGCGATGACCCGCATGGGACGGTCGATATCGCAAGCGGAAGAGATCCGACGGTTAACGGGCTAACGGTCCACGTGGATACTCTGCCCGTCGAGGTTTTCTGCCGCGAATCGTTCTTTAGAGATACAAATATTCAGTCTATGCTTTTATCAAGTACGTGCTGCTCCGGATAAGTGTACCTCTTGGACGATGTGGCCATAAAATACAAGTAGACTCGTGGATTAGTAATAAAAGCTTTGAATGCATTGCACGTTGAATAGCAGCGTGATTGTCATATCGAAAGCAGACTTCGCAAGTGCTACTCCGGATAGGTGTGCTAGCTTGTCATTCAAGAAGAAACCAATCAACAAGTTGGGGTTCTGTCTAGTACACTTGACTGGAGTAATTAATTAGGCAAATTTTGTTGTGGGACATCAAATTTTCTTATAATTTGCTAAAACACACCGCAAACGAGTAAATTGGCTGGGTACTATTACAAAATCAAGATCATTTGCCAGAACACACCGCAGCGATTATAATATTGATTTTGCTTATTTGAAAAGAGAGAAGTACAGGGAAAAGTCGTTTTTACCCTCCTTTGAAGTGGGGCCCATTTGTCATATCCTTTTTACTCACTCTTTCTTCTTCGTTCGGCGGTGTGGTGTGCGAGCGGCCGGCGGCGCGGACCGGCGTGCAGCTCGCGAGTGTGCGGCGGCGAGGCGGCGTTCGGATGCTGCGCGGCGCGCGAGAGGCCGGCGGCGAGGAGGCCATTACAGCTGCTCGTGGGGAGGGATGTTGTAGCGCGGGACTCATCGCTGCAGGACATGTGGCCGGCAAGGTAGACCGGCGGTGGAATTGACACCAAGCAGCAGCAATCGAAAAACAGAGCAGCAAATTTGAAGTACGCCATCTTGAATCGAAATCCAGTAGCAGGAATTGATGTCTTGCAATAGAAATAAGTGCTCGACACCTAAAATCTAGCCATGGGAGATTAGGAGATGCTGGCAGGTTCTCTCGCCGACCCCTGCAAGCGCATACTCGATGTGACGGGCAGGGAAGGGAGGGTCTCACCTCCAGATCCACGCCCTCCATGAGCAGCGCAAGCACCTCCAACACACTTGCTTCTTCCGGCCTAGAGGACGAGGATAAAGCGGCGGCAATGATGGAGCCTGGCTCTAACACGCGCACCCTGAGAGGAGGGTGCAGGCACCAAAGCCATGCCGATGATGCCTAGCTTCGACACTTTGCACGACCGCCTGGCTTCGACTGATCTGAGAAGAGACAGCCGGCGCACAGGTCCGTAGAGGAGACGGAGACCCGGAGAGAGGAGGAAGATGATAACCTGACGTATGGGGCCCACTTGAATGGAGGGGCAAAATGGGCATTTTCTATCTTGTTTCTATCCTCAAATTAGAGAAATTATTATTTTAAAGGTTACGGTGTCCTACGGCAAATAAACACGTTTTTTAATGGTACCCAGCCAATTTGCTCGTTTGCGGTGTGTTCTAGCAAATTACAAGAAAATTTGATGTCACACGGTAAAATTTGCCAATTAATTACCACTCTCCATGTGAACATGAATACATGATTCTGATGGTGATTTTGAGGCTTGAATATGTATGTTTTGAAATATTTCAAAAGTTTTTCATTTGAGATTGTTTAATATTTCAAAATTTGAAGTTTCAAATAACTTCGGTTATACAAACTTTTTCATATGGTGTAGGATGAATAAAAACTTTGTATCAAAGTTGTAGATTTAGATAAGGTCTTAAACTTTGTAGTTGACAAACTTTTCATTTAAAATTGTTAAATAGCTCCTAATATCATTCTAAGCTCTCTAAGTTTAAATTTTAAATTTTAAAATTTTCGAAGGACTTCAGATGTAAACAAAATATATATCAGAGTGATAGTGCTTAATGAGAACTGAAATTGTGTAGTTGACAAATTTTTCATTTAAGATTATTTATTGGTCACAAATATATAATTTTCACTCAATGTTAAGGATGAACACATTAAGTGTGAAAGATATATTTTTAATACAAAATTTTTCATACGATCTCAAATGAATATAAACTTTATATCAAAGTTGTAGATTTAGATTAGATATAAAAGTTTATAGTTCAGAACTTTTTTATTTAAGATAGTTTAACAACTTAAAATGTCATTCTAAGCCCTCTAATTTTAAAATCTTGAAATTTAAATTTTCAAACGTCCTCGGGTGTAAACAAGCTCTATATCAAACTGGTAGTGCTCTACGAGATCTAAAGTTTTGTAGTTAACAAGTTTTTCATTTGAGATAATTTATTGGTCGGAAATATACAAGTTTTTCATTTGATGTTAAGGATTGAAAATATTAAGTTTTGAAACATGTATTTTTTTAATACAATTTTTTTCGTATGATCTCGTATGAATACAAACATTATATAGGAGTTGTAGATTTAGATTAGATATAAAATTTTGTAGTTGACTATTTGAACATTTGAAATTGTTTAATAGTTCAAGAGGTAATTCTAATCTCTATATTTAAATCTTTATTTTAAATTTTTCTCAGATGATTCTGACTATATCGAAGTGGTAGTGTTTAATCACATCTCAACTTTTGTAGTATTTATGATTGTTTAGGGGTCACAAACATACAAATTATTTATGATCGAAGTGGTGAGTCATTCTCAGACTGCTTTCATCCCAAATCGAAATATTTTGGAAGGAGTAGTTGTTTTACATGAGACAATGCATGAGATGCATAGGAAAAAAAGAGATGGAATCATCTTAAAATTAGACTTCGAAAAAGCTTATGACAATCTAAAGTGGCCTTTTGTGCAGCAAGTCCTTAGAATGAAAGGCCTCTCACAAAAGTGGTGTGAGTGGATACATAAGATCATGACTAAGGGGAGTGTTGCTATAAAGGTCAATGATGACATTGGGCACTTTTTTCAAACAAAAAAAGGGGTTAGGCAAGGAGACCCATTATCACCGATCATTTTTAATATTGTTGTTGACATGCTAGTGGTGTTAAAAGAAGCTAAAAGGGAGGACCAGGTTAGAGGAGTCATCCCTGATCTGGTAGATAATGGTTTGTCTGTCTTACAATACGCAGACGATACAATTATTTTTATGGATAATGATCTTGAGAGGGTCAAAAACATGAAGCTATTGCTATGTGTGTTTGAGCAGTTATCTGATCTTAAGATTAATTTCCATAAGAGTGAGATGTTTTGTTATGGAGCGGCAAAGGAAGTAGAACATGAATATTCCCAAATTTTTGGGTGTGATTCAGGCTCTCTACCTTTTCGGTATTTGGGAATACCAATGCATCATCGTAAACTCAGGAATAGTGATTGGTGTCATGTAGAGGAACGTTTTCAGAAACGGTTGAGTTGTTGGCAAGGTAAACTACTTTCAGCGGGTGGACGGTTGGTTTTGATTAATTCAGTCCTAAGCAGTCTACCTATGTTTATGCTATCCTTCTTTGAGGTACCGAAAGGGGTCCTGAAGAAATTAGATTATTATAGATCTAGATTTCTTTGGCAAAGTGATGAGCATAAAAAGAAATATAGGCTGGCTAAGTGGAGTGTGGTTTCCACTCCAAAAGACCAAGGAGGATTGGGGGTTTTAAATTTAAGCGTTTACAACAAGTGTTTACTAAGAAAATGGCTATTTAATTTAATTATTGGCGATGGGATGTGGCAGAATTTGTTAAGAAAGAAATACTTAAACAATAGGACCATTACACAAGCTCATCACTTACCAAGCGATTCTCAATTTTGGGGTGGCCTTCTAAAGGTCAGAGATGAGTTTTTTAACCTAGGAAGTTTCTCCCTAGGAGATGGGTCTCAAATAAGGTTTTGGGAGGATGTGTGGATTTTGAATCGACCTTTAAAAGATCTGTACCCTTCTTTGTACCATATAGTAAGAAAAAGAAGTGCTACAGTCGAATCTGTTTTAGCCACAACACCACTAAATGTAGCATTTAGACGATCTCTCACAGGGGTTAACCTGCAGGCCTGACACCAGGTAGTGGCCATGGTAATGAATGTCCAGTTATCCAATCAGAGAGACCGAATTATTTGGAATTTACACCAGCATGGGGTGTTTAGCGTTCATTCAATGTATAAAGCTCTGTTGTTAACACAAGCTTTACCATTTAATAAGATAATATGGAGGATAAAGATTCCCCTAAAAATAAAAGTGTTCATGTGGTATCTAATTAAGGGAGTAATCTTAACAAAAGATAATTTGGCTCGCAAACATTGGCATGGTGAAATGTCATGTGCTTTCTGCTCAAATAATGAGACCATTCAACATTTATTTTTTGACTGTCAAATAGCAAAATTTATCTGGAGAATTGTTCAAGTTTGCTTTAATTTATCTCCGCCAACTAGTATAGATGATATGTTTAATGGCTGGTTGCTCGAGATAAATAGGAAACTTGAGTTTCAGATACTAGCAGGAGCATGTGCAGTCTGCTGGGCAATTTGGTTATCTAGAAATGCTGTGGTATTTGACAAAGGCTTAGTGCCTTCATACTTGCAGGTACTCTTCAAAGGGACGTACTGGATTCGTTTCTGGTCGCTGCTACAGAAGGAGGAGAGTCGCCTTGCATCTACCATGGGGTGCAGGAAGCTTGAGTCTGTCGCCATGGAAGTCTTTGCCAATCATGGTTGGAGTTTTATCAATAGAATTGCCTCTTAGTTCATTTTAATGGCAATGTTTGAGAGCTTTTTATTCAGTCTGAACTTTCGGATTTTTGTTTTACGTGGATTATTTCTGGTTTAAACTTGTAATAATGGACAGCTTCATGTATCGGTCGATGCAGCGGCTGAAATATTAATACATATTCCCTTATCTAAAAAATACAAATTATTCATTTGATGTTAAAGATGAGAAGGATTAAGTCTTAATGTTGTGTTTTTTCAATACAAACTTTTGCATATCTTGGATAAAAAGATCAAAATTGTAGAGCTCCATAAGATTTTAAACTTAGTAGTTGACATTTTTTAATTTAAAATCTTTTAGTAGTAGAAAACGCATTATTAGGTTACGAAAGAAGCACATATTACCACGTCAGCAATCCGTATCAGTCAAAACGAGCTCTCCCATTGATCAATCATCCTCTCCACGGATCCCTTCCACACCTATCCCTTCCCTCTTCCTCTTCTCTCTCTATCCATTCTTCTCACTTCATCTTCTTTCAAAGAGGCACAAGTCGGCGACCAGCGGCCGGTGGTGCGAGATCGTGACGGGCAAGGGACGACAGCCAGCAGGATGGCCCCTTAGCCCCGGCGGCGGGCACAACATTGCGACCGATGGTGCGGCACCTCGGCCCCCAACGAAGGCCACCGCACCTCGGCCCTCGGCCGCCGGCGAGACACCATTGGCGGAGCGTGCTGGGCGCACGCAGGCCGTGGCAGCCGTTGGTGTGGCATCCCCATCGCGGACGCGGGCCGGCGGCGCAAGATGGTCAGCAGCCGGCAATCGTGGGCACTAGCCACTGGCGACGGGAGGCCTGCCAGGCTGACGGCACAAAGCGGCCAGGACTGGCGGCGGCGGGTGACGAGGTGACTTGCTCCAGTAAATGCCATTTGCAGGTGTGGGTCATCCCATCATCCGCGCCTTCAAATGGTGTTTTCAGGAGCAGGTCATCCCCTACAAATAGGTTTTTCAGGGCGGGTCTTCTATTTATAGCTATTTATAGCTACGAAAGTTTGGAGTGTGTGACGCATCCGTCCCTACAAATGCCATTTCGTCCACCCTCACAAACGTTTAATATAGTGGCGTGAAGTGGGTAAAGCTTGACATCAGGTAATTGCAACCTCATATATTTCAAATAATACGTGACGTTAGAATTTTAGAAGAATTAAAGCAGCACATGCGCGCACACACGCGTGTGTGCCATTTATTCTCACATGCCACACCACAACCACGACCATTTCAAGCTCAACAACGGCTGTGTTTAGTTCCCATCACATCATCAAATTTCTCAAAATTCTCTTTCTAAACCTCATACATGGAACACTAAACGTGGGTAAATAAAAAATCTAATTACATGGTTTTGATGTACACGACGAGACGAATCTTTTGAGCCTACTTAGATAATGATAGGACAATATTTACCACAAACAAACGAAAAGTGCTACAATGCGCTACAGTGTCGGAGATGACATTTTCACCAAACTCTTCCATTCACTTTTTGGAACTAAACACAGCCAACCTTGCATAGTAACCCACAATGGAGATCGAAATTTATTTTCTACTTGCAAATATGCCCGTGCGTTGCTACGGATAAAAAGACATATGATTATAGTTCTAAGATTGATTATAGACTATATGTATATGTCTTTTACATGATATCTTTTGCGTACCTTAGACATAAGACATAACTGTAATTGAAATCTAATTAGAATATTATATTAGCAAATAAAAAATGATAGGACCAAGATATTTTAAAATAATCTATAAATTTAATTCTTCTACACGAGCTGTTTCACCAGCATTATTTCCACAATTTATTCTTCTAGCAAGAAGTAGTAGACAGATGTCTATAGTATGAGATAGATTTTGTTTCTTGAGGGATTTGATCTTGTTGATTAAGGACGATGCAATCAAACTCTGGTCCTTAAAAAGACGCTAGAGGTGTGTGTCCATGACGTACATAATGTACATATGTTTGTCACCAAATAAAATGTGTAAATCTGAACACATGCATTTGTGAGCACCCGAGCATATTCCTATGCCTTTCTGCGCCATTCAGCAACTTGTGCAAACTAATAGCTTGGGTAGTACTTACTCTACAACATCGTCAGTGTTACTGCCGGCCACCCTCAGATCAATCATCTCCCAGCGAGCTTATACACGTTTACAGCTGCAGATTGCAGTTTGAGCTCTTTCTGCGATCCTGAAATGCAGTGTCGCATACGCATAGCCTTCCTGAAACTGGTAGCTAGGACAGGGTACTGTCCTTACGATTTACGAAGGAGCTTCATCGAGCACCTATACAGAACCACAATTGATCATCAAACTCATTTCTTTTAGCAGCCTAATCTTGTCGAAAGTATTCGGAAGTCGAGATTCGACCAGTTATCGATGGAAGGCAGCCCAACCTCATGCACAAATAGCTCGGTGGCCATATAGCAAAAATAAATTGGTTGGCAATGCTCATCGGCTCATCACACCATTGCAATATATATAGATTTTTTTTGGAAGGTGATGAGATTGACGGAAACAGATAGAAGTCGAAGTGCGGAACGGAACAGAAACAACTGCGTGTGCCAAACGTGTGGGGTCCAGCTGACAAATTACACGAACAGTGTTGGGTTGAATTTCATAAATATAGGGGTCTTTTTAATAAAATTACGACGTACCGCTGAATCAATCATTACTTTATAATTAGGTAGAGATTGATCATCAGTAACCCCAATAATCGGCAAGCACGTGTGCACACGGGCGCACGCCGGTGTGCCATGCCATGCTCAACAACCCTGCCATGCCGCCGGCAGATAACGGAGATCGCTAATAATGGCCGCATAGTTGCAACATAAAATTTTTTGCAATTTTTTAATACTAATTAGAAGTATTAAATATAGATTAATTAACTAATTATACAGATGATGTGTAAATCATGAACCAAATCTATTGTGACTAATTAATTTACGATTAATACATGTTTACTGAAGCACCATATTTGTCTAATTATGATCTAATTAGGATCATTAGATTCGTCTCGGGATTTACACTCCGTTTGTAAATAGATTTTATAATTATAATTAATCTATATTTAATGCTTCTAATTAGTACTTCTTCCGTTTCAAAATGTAGGCAGTTTGACTTTTTTTACTTTAAGTTTGACTGCTCGATTTAAAATTTTGCGCATATTATTATTTTTTATGGTGACTTGCTTTATTAATAAAAGTCTTTAAAAATATCTTAAATTTGACTATGTTTTTATAAATTTTTTTGAATAAAACGAACGGTCAAACTTGTGGTAAAAAAGTCAAACGATCTATATTTTGGAACAGAGATAGTATCAAACATCCTAGGAAGAAGTCTACATAACCCCCCGAAGTATCGAGGCTGGAACACTTCACCTCCCAAACTACAAAACCGGATAACCAGCCCCCCAAACTTTAGAAACCGGTGCACATAACCCCCTCAGGTGGTTTTCTTGGGCGGCTTTGCGAACTATTTTACATAAAGCCCCCTAGAATGATTAAACCCTCACAAACAGACCCTGAACATTTGCATATAGGCCCCTTCGGCCTTAAACTAAAAGCTCCGGGCGGTGGCTCCTCGAGCGGCTCCGGCGAGCGGGCGCCGGCGGCTTGGAGGGCCGGAGGAGCTCGGGGAAGTGGCCGGAAGGCAGTGGGTTCTCTGCAAGTTGGTCGTCTTTCTCGCGCTGGCGGCAGAACAGGGGAGAGTGGCTGGCGGCGGCAGTCGGCAGGTTCGCCGGCGTTCCGGGCGCAGAGGCGGCCAGTGAGCGTGATGAGAGCAAGAGGGGGATGAGGGGATTCCATCCCCGTCCTTACCTCGGGTGGAGGTGGGGTGTGGCGAGCTGCCCACGACGGCCTGCGGGCGGCGGCGGCAATGGAAGCGGCGGTGGCGCGGTGGCGGCGTGAGGAGCGAGCGAGGTCGGCTTGTGGGTTTGGGCTGCCGAGGGGAGTGCCACGACCGCCTATTGATAGGCTGGAGGGGAGGGGCGAGGGGATGGCCGGGCGGAGCAACGGCGTGCGGGCAGAGTGTGGCATCTCGCGCACCGCCTCGCCTTTCTCGCGCTGCGCAGAACGCACCGCCGCCGCCACGAGCCGAGCGCAACCACCCGCCATCGATGGCTAAGTCCGGCTAGGGACGCCATCAGAGCAGACCAACGCCATCAGGAGCTTCACCTCACCGAGTTGAATACATCTGGACAGTCCTCGTCGCCGTTCCACTGCGGGAGCACCGCCGTCCACGTGAAGCCCTCGCCGCTGGCCACTGTCCTCGCCGTGGACCAAATCCCGGCCATCTTGGGCATCGCCGATGAGGACCGACACCACCACGAGGATCTCCTCGTCGAGCAGCACACTTACCACTGCTTCTTGTCGCCATTCTGCCACCGGACGCGCTGCTCCACGCGAAGACTCGAGCCGCCAGCCGCCTCGCCGCCATGGACCAAATTTCGGTCGTCGCGGCCCCCCTGCTGCCTGGTGAGAACACCCTCAAGTTCTCCTTGCGCTCCTCTCTCAATTGTGCCAGCTATCCGCCGCCCTAGTCCACCAAATCGCCGGCGAGCTGAACGCCCATAGACGCCGCCGGCCATGGAAGAAAAGCTCAGCCGACCGGTTGGAGGGACCTATTTGCAAGGTTTTAGAATTATTGAGGGGGTTTTATGTTAAATTGTTTGTAAAACCGCCCAAGAAAACCACTAGAGGGGGTTATGTGCACCGGTTTCTAAAGTTGAGGGGGTTGGTTATCCGGTTTTGTAGTTTGGTGGGTGAAGTGTTCCAAACTTGATACTTCAGGGGGGGTATGTAGACTTCTTCCAAAATCATTGAAGCAAAGGAGGAGTCCCGCTCACGGACCTAAAACCCAAGCTCTCGCCGCGAGAAAAACTGGTATATATCCCATATTTCCATTTCCATTTTTTTTAATTCAATCACTGTATTGCAAGTTTTCTTTTAAATTTTTTGAATCACTTGTGCATAAAATAAAATGAGATTAGCAAGGATACATTTTTCTATGCTAACACCTATGGTAATTACATTGGTTAATGAAACAGATGACATGCTGAAATTTAATTGCTAAACCACTTTGGTAAATGCCAAAACCCACTTGCATTCACTGTTATCTTTTTCCAAAGTGCATTTTCTATAACTAGCACTTTACATATGATAAACAGAGTACATATGCTCGAATAAAATAGTTTTACATCAGAGTTTACCTAAAACACAGCGGAAGTCTAACTCTCTCGACAGGTAGAGCCTCAAGTCCACAGGGACACCGACTTGTTGACCACAGCTCAGTAGTACGAAAGA